>JASSUY010008506.1:0-10182 GCA_032466535.1 Forpus xanthops
CCAAAAATCCAAAACACAGTGCTCACCAGCTACTGCTTAAAGAAAAATGACTGCTGCTGCTGAACCCATGACAACATGCATTCACAAAATAATGCAAAATACTGAATAGAAGGAATAGATAGTTTAAGAAGGTGCATAGAAGAGAATTGGGTGATTTAGGACTATTGTAGCAAATCATGGACTCTTCTACTTTAAGCTTAGCAGGGGCTTTTAACATTCTGACACTTTGGTGTGTTTTATGAAGAGTATTTGTTGGTATCCATGAATAGTCTGTGTTTATCTCTGAAATAAAGAAAATGCAAAAAACTTTGACACTAGCTAGTTTGTTGAGGGGAAGAACAAGCCAAAGGCTGAATAGGAATGGAAAGTGAAATTCTTATCACAAATATCAATGCAAGGATATATTGAAAAACAAAACACTTGTTTTTGTTGTTGTCATGGGTTCAGCAGCAGCAGTCAGTTTTCTCTTTTTCGTAGTAGCTCCTGAAATCAAAACACAGTGCTGCACCAGCTACTGCGAAAAAGAGAAAAATGACTGCTTCTGCTGAACCCATGATAGTTGTCTTTTTTCCTGTCATTGAATGAGCATGCATGATGCTGAGACTTCAGTAAGCTGCAACCCAGCTAACACATGCATTTCCTCTTCTTTCTTTGCATCCAACAGAAGAATTCCTAGACAGTATGGACAACCAAGGTAGGACACTGAGTGGAAGAAAATGAGTCATGAAGGACTACATGTTGACAAGATGAAGAAAAAATATCTATAGGAAGAAAAATCAAAATAGAAAGAAAAAGAAAAAAAAAAAAGGCACAGGGTTTTTTTTGCATTTTTTAAGTGGGAGTTGTTTTTTTTTTTTTTTGTTTGTTTGTTTGTTTTGTTTGTTTGCTTGTTTTTTTTTCCGATAGATTAATTTTCTTCAACATTAACAGCTTTTTTTCCCCACAGACCTGGCAGATTGGTGTCAACTCAAAGAAAAATTATCAGCAACATTACTTAAACTCATATAAATATTAAAACAAACAAAACAATTTTGGAGCTAAGTAATTTGGTATTTACCTGTACTTTACACATATGCATTTACATGCAATTTTGTATAGTTAATCTTCTTCACAGTCTCTTCAGATCATATTTACAAATGCTTGACCATATAGTAAGGATCTTATTTTGCTCTGTCAACATTCTAGAGGGATTTTATGGCTGCAGAGAAAATTAACATAAAGAGAAATTTATATTACCTTTTACTCATGAACACCCATTTTTCTTTAAAGATATATTGCTCTTAAAGTTACATGAAAGAATGTGCATCATTTTAAAATACAAATTTATTTACTCACTGTAGCTTTAAATTTTAAGCATTCCATGTTTTATGCTTGGTTTCCTATGGAGAGTTTGAAAGGCATGTTCTTGTGACAGAGAAATCTGTTGGACCATAACTTCCACATTACCAAACTTGAACTCATATTTCAGCTTCGTTGGCATTATAACTGTAAACAAGGATAGTGAAATCCAGCTATAAGCTGAAAATATAAGAAATTTTTAATTTTCTAGGACCCTGTATTCACTGGGGCTGCACCAAAGCTAATTATGCTGGAGACCTTAATTAATTGTATTGTACCTTTTTCAGAGCTGCTTGGAAATCTCTAATGTGGCTTTGCACAAAGAAGCATGACATACTCTAAATTATTCTTTAAGGTGCCTTAATTTTATGGGAGATTTTCTGTCAGTAATTGTAGCAGAAGTATGTCCCCATGTCCCCCTTCTGTTCTTTCTTGTGACTGACAAAACAAATTATAGTACTGTGCTTGCGACTGTTTGCTATTCTGTCCACTGAATATTTTACTTCTTCCAGATGGACTTTCCTAATTAAATGCCATAGTCCAAATGACTTGCAGTAAAACATCCTTCTGGATGACGTGGGCTCAGGGTGCTTCAGGCAGAAAGTATTCAAACCTGAATTCAAATTCATATGGCAATTTAGAAATTTTACCCCAAACCCTTCTGGTCTGTAACCATCACTTTTTTCTGTGAGTTGAGAAGGAAAGGATGGACCTTACTGACCTTACTCATCAGATATTTCATGCCTCATCCCTCTGACACCCCAGGGCCCTTTAGGATGCGTCTAGATGGTTCATTAGAGTAGAGAACACAGAAAAATACACCATTTGTAGAAGAAACAATATATATCTCTATTGATGTGTTGGCTTCTGTCCAAGCTATTTTTAAAAAACCATAATGTTACTCCTGGCTATATTGAGGCATCAAACAAGAAGTTTTTATTTAAAACAACATAACCAAATTGAAAACCTTGATCACCTTGCCTCTGAGGAATTCACTTTTCAGGTAGTATGAATTCAGAAAATAATCTCACAGTGCAGATTTGCCATATAAACTCTTGAATGCCCACAATGATCAACAATGTCCTCTTTCAGGATTTGATAAGATCAATTGGTTAAGAGAATCCTGATGTCTTCAGTAAAAAGACAGAAAAAATTATATTTAATCTGGAATTACCCATAGATCTATTCTCAAATAGTCCAAGAGAGCAGATCAAATACTAATGGCAGTGCAGTTAATGGCGAAAACCTTGTCACAAACATCTAGACAATTATCCTTCAGTCTGTCCTAAAGGAAAATGTCTTGTCAGCTTTGAATCTAGTACTGGATTAATTCAGAGTAGCAGGAGGTTAGCAAGTCATAGCAAAAAAAGCTTCGTGTCGGGAATAGTTTCTGTGTGGTTTTGGTTTTGTTGTTTTGGTTTGCTTTATAGGAATATATGTATACACTTATATATATCTTTAAACCACTTTATATTTGCTTAGTAAAACTGTTGATGGAGGTATAGAAAACATCTTGCAGCAGCACTAAGCTGTGCAAAGCTTGAGCAATGGCCATCTGATAATAACTCTCATCAAAGTGATCCCTTTTCAGAAATATTTTTGTGTTCTGCCAGATAGGTACCTTATAAGGGGATATGGTACACAAAGAGGAAAGCACCCATTTAATATAAAAATGCAAAGTTCTTCAAGCGTTCAAATGTTTTGTTTAGGGTTTTTTTTTTATTGTTGTGGTTAAACTTTAAAGTATCACCCTCATACAACAGGTACTGAATATTTTGCGTATCATTTCTGCCCTCTTTTCTGGCATTTCATAGAAGCTACATAAGTGGACTAATTGCAAAGTGTAATGAATGTTACTTTTTTTTTTTTTTTAGGTATGCAGTTATTTGGTGAACAGTTGTCAAAGTATTTAGTGTTTTATAACAGAAACTGCAGTCTGCTGCCATCCCCAGGAAGAGTTAAGAAACTTTTACTTGCTCACAGGGAAATACGGACCACCCCATAAAGTATCTTTGTCAATAATAATCCACAACCCATTGTGACCTAATTTTTTCTTGCTTAACTACTGAAATATCTTGAAATGACAGGTTCAGTTTCCAATACAGATTCTTCCAGTAAGCTCGTTATTGTGGGATGGCTGTTTGCAGTCCTGGTGGATATGGTGCTTGCTGGCGTTAGTATAGAACAAAAGGAGTGTTGTTAGCCCAAATCATTCTTCTGACTGTGATATGCTGTTTCCAGGGCAGAAACACTGTTTCGGAAATTGTTTTGAATTGTTTAATTGTAATGGTGCCTTTCACGAGGAATTAATTATGTGCAAGCACAGCAATGATAATATGTGACAATCATGGCTGCTGCTATGCTGCTCCATTACATCTTGTTTACAGCAATGTACATGGATTGTGTTTGTGCCAGTTGTTCTGTGAGGCATGAAACATTGGCTTTGGCAATGGAATAGTCTGCATTTTTAAAAATAAAACTCAACAGTTTTGAGTGTACTGAAGTTTCAAAGTTTTCTGGTGAGAAGAGAGAAGAAATGAAAGATTTGCTTACTGATGGCTATTGGAAATCTCTGCTGAACCAGGACACACTGAGGCAGCAGATAAGACACAGATGTTTGCAGAATGTGAATTAACCAAAAGAAGAAAAATGGCTTTGTGAACTGGACATCTGTCTCAGATTTAAGAGATCTGGGTTCGGTTCTGCCATGGATTTCCTTGAGCAAATTACTTAATCTCTGTACTTCGGTACCTCCTCTGTTAGACAAAGTAGAACAATCATTTTGCCTGTCGCAATTAACAGCTATTTAGAGCTAAGATTGATCCTTGCTCTGTATTCCTACAGCAGAAACTGCAGTAAGGCACTGGTCCCAGTGAGCCCATCAGGTTCTACAAAGTGAATGAGTGTTAATTTTAAAGCTATGCGGAATGTAGTGATAATTAAGCGGTTTCCTAAATATTTTTTCTTTAATGATGAATTAGCATAGTATAGTGTGTTTTAGAAAAGGGAAGTCTGTGGCTGTAATTTATCAGAGGGGAATAAAGGGGAAAAAAGCTATCAGAACAGATGGAGACAGAGTATGCAGTCTTTTATGCTGAAGCTATTTGAGAATTGAAATTCAGA
This sequence comes from Forpus xanthops, assembly GCA_032466535.1. Lineage (NCBI taxonomy): Eukaryota > Metazoa > Chordata > Aves > Psittaciformes > Psittacidae > Forpus > Forpus xanthops. The sequence goes on from JASSUY010008506.1 coordinate 4,462, forward strand.
GGGTTTTTAATGGTGTAGTAAAGATATCTGAAATTTGGAGCTGGTTAAGGTCCTGGACCTGGAATCTCTGCCTAATGGCATAAAGAGCCAGCTAAGACAGAAAAAAAAGAGGCAGGGTAAATGCATAAAGAAGAACAGAGTATCACACACTGTTATTCCTGCTGGATAGATCATGGGCCTGCTGGCAAGTTCAATTGAGAAGCTGTTAAAAACAAACAAAAACCTCAGCATTCAACAGCAGGGGATCTATTTGTCTTACAGTGAGAAACTTTGATGCAGTATTTATCAAGAGAGGTAGTAGGCTTAGAAGAGCCTCAGGACATAATTTACTGCTTTCTAGAATTTTTTTAAGATGATTTAAACAACTGTTTTTTATAAACTTGCTCAAAATTTTTGTGTGTTTAACTTCACAAAGTCTCATCTTCATTTATCAAGCAATTAAAACTCTGATGGCAGGGGGGAAATCCAAAAAAAATGCAGGGTCACCCCTGTATGTAATAGAAATCAGTTCTGAACCATTAGAACTCATGGGGTACTACTGTTTTTATGAGACCTTATGATACAATCTGAAACGAAAAGAGCTTCTTCATTTCCACTTTTTCTGTACTCTTAGGGCAAACACAGGCAATGCATACTAATGAGATGTGGTAACCACTGGAAAGACTAAAGGAGCAAACAGATTTGTTACAATCTTGGAGATGCAGAGTAATTGTAATAACGTTTGCCTCTGTAACCATCCATCATTCAGGTAAAACAGTGAAACCACAGGTACTTTTTCAAAAAAGAAAATTTTGTTATAGTACAAATAAAGATGGGTGAATCCACTTTGCTACCTTTTACTTTGCCTTGTGTAATACTAACTTCTAGCTTTGGCTTGCTGAGAGAGAACAATAAGATTTTTAAATTTGATATTTTTTCTGCCTTTTATGCTTTGATTCAATTGCCTATATATTGAGCAGAAGCAATGCAGGAAGAGTACTTTAACACAAAAGGAGAAGACACATGCCTCTTCAGATGTCTCCACTAAAAAAAAAAATAAAAAAAAATTTATTCACTTATTAATGAAGGAATAAGAGTGTAGGGCAGAAGATTTGGGGTTGGTTTGTTTTAAACTTTCAGTAAGTTTTACTATTTTTGATTTTAAATACCTCATCAGCATAAGTACTCTAGCTGTCAATCTGGAATCACAAAGAAAAAAAATAAAAGTTTAAAAAGAATCTTTAAAATCTAAACAGTACAAGGCACTGCTGGCTTTCTAGATTTTCCTGATGCAAAAGTTAAGATTTAAAGTTTGTTCAGGAAGTTTATATTGTTAGAAACCATCATCACATATGGCAGTTGAGAGAAAAGGGGGTCATGGTTATCTTCAGTGTAGTAAATCACTTAAGCCAGTAGGAAGAGAAAATATATGCCTAGCATATTATGCCTCAGGGGAGCTTTTATTCTCGGGCTGTATTTTAGCTAGCATAGATAACATGAACGTACAGTTTGAGAAATCTAACAGTGGTTTAGCTGAAATACTTGGCCGCTGCCTGCACATACCTTGTTACTCTGTTAGTTAAAGAGTATGGAATGTTTCACAAAAATTTGTTTCGAGAACAGGCTAAGCCTTAAGTGCCAAATTCTTACGAATTCACAATAGATCCTGCTTGTTATCTGTTTTGTAATTCTAGTGAGAAATGCTGCTAGTACTTATGAGATTAAAAAACCTCACTGAAGACTTACGTCGTTCAAGTTTCAGTTTCTCTGCCTGCCTGTGTTCAGGGTGAAAAAGTCTGAGCAAGTTTCAAGGTGGCAAACTTGGCAAACACAAGTAGGTAATGCTACCTGCCCATGGGGCTAAATACAACCCTGGGAACCTGATCTGAACCATGCATTTGTGTTCTCAGTTCAAGATTCAGGCAGTAATCAGAAGCATTTACTTCTAACACTCCCTAGGTCTCCAGTTCCTTGAAGCAGAAATTGCCTGAATGTTCAAACATGGATTTAGATGCCCTGTTGAGGAGATAATGTTCGTCTTCCAGCTGAGTTCTCTTGCTGTATGACTTTGGACATATAGCTGCCCAATTCTGCTTAATTCCCTAAAGAAGTCTACAATGCACAAGGTCATTGTGCTGATCCACACAGGCAGCTGCATTAGACTGGATGGTAGAAAGCAGAGGAACAAAGTGACTTTTACAAACATCTCGGTGTCATTTCCCCCAAGCAGACCCTAATTGGTCTCAAATAATTTGGTTCCCATACACGAGGTGAAAGGTCTCAGCGAGAAGATTATGGGGTATAATAGACATGTAAATTCACAATCATCATGTTGAAGTTACACTGTGAAACATTGAAGAAAGTGGGTCCCAAGAAAGAAGGCCTAACCACAAAGATGCAGGTGTAAAATACAATCAAGTATGAGGTCTGCAGCTGTGTTCTTCTCTCTTCCAAGAGGAAAGCAAGTTGTCCATGCTGCTTGGATGTGTGACTTTCCCTGTGACTCTTAAATTCCCTTGAATTTTGTTAAGATGAAGAGTCTTCTCCATTTTTTCCTGCATGTTTTACAAACTTGTACTCAGGTCATGCAGGACATATAAGGTCAAATTAGCTCCTGGGTGAGGAAAGGCCACAGCCTAATTCTCCCTTAGTATTTTTCCAGTATAGTTGTGGATTAGGTATAGGAAGAGATCTCATTTGGAAGCAATCACTCTGATTAAAGTCTGAGCTAGCCATATTTAATTCTAATAACTCTGGAGAAACTTTTTAAACCTTTAGGTAAGTCAAACAGAGAGAAAAAAAAAAAGAAGAAAAGGACAACAAAACCATCTCAAATGTTGCAATGACAAGGAAAAGGAGCTGCTCTTAATAAAATGCTGCATTATGCCTTCTGGAAAAAGTAACCTACTGATCTGTCATCAATTTTTTCCTCTCTCTGAAGTATTAGAGACAGTGCATCAGCTGCAAACACCAAAATCAGTGGAAGTATATCAGTTTAAAATTCATCTAAGAAGATGGTCCTTTATTAGGAATATTATTATAGCTCTCTTTTTTTGCAGATATCTTTTAGAAAAGCTGGCAACTTGGGGTTAACATTCTGTCAAAACCCTATCGTTTTCCCACTCCCACCATTCTCCTTTGCTGAAGCAGCCTGACTTGCTGTACAAATGTCATTAGTTCCACAGGGAGAGCCAGACCTTTGAATGTCGCAGAACAGTCTATTATTTAGTAGAGCTATAAGATAATCTTTTCAACTGCTGTTTTCTGGTGAGAATTCTCAAAGACGAACCTATAAAACCAGATGCCAGTCTTCAGTCACTCAGGAATTTTTTCAGTTAAGTGACTTTTGCCTTTATCCACTGGGACTTTGATTTTCAGACACAGATATCAAGCTAACAAAACATGCTATCAGTGACAGGCTGCACAAAGGTTTGTTTCTTTTTCTTTTTCTTCCCATATATTACATTTACCAAAATACTCAGTACCTTCAATTATCTATCATTTCTGGGAAGAGTGCTAACAAGAACTATTCTAAATACATTCTTAACAAAGAGTTGTAATTAAATATGTAAGCTGAAACAGAATGATTTCAAAGTATAAATCACATTTCCTTTCCTATTAAATAATGTCACCTATGGGAGAGGTTTAAAGTTCATTCTGTCTGCAGCAAAACTTCTCTTTGCAGGATGTGAGTTACAATAACTTGCTGAGATGGAGTTGCCTTTTTCAGACAAATCCTGGACATATATATGCATGCGCTGTTTTCCTCAGAACTAAGTTCCCCAAGAGGCATATGAAAGGAAAAAATAATGAATAATATTACTAAGGTGTGATTTGTAATGCTCTTTCAGGTGTAACTGGTCTGGGTCCAAGAGAAGTGAGAAGCTGAGCTGAACATAGCAACTTAAACATATATGGGACTTTTTCCTGATGCGGGGCTGAACAGAGAATGTCAGACATCTTAGCACAACCCTGAATATACCAACTTTTTGTTTTATAGTTATGGCTACATGAGAGCTCAGAATCAGTCATCATGTCCATTACATCGCAGTGTCATGTCTCTAGCTGCCACTGCCTATAACACCTATTTCAGTGTCCAGCATTATCAGTGGAGTCAAAGAGGCAGTGGGGAAACCAAGAGCAGAAGTGTACTATGCACTGTATTCTCATTATCTTCCATATTAGCACAACTCGTCATAGCAATAAGTATGTTGACAGGAAATAGACATCAGAGCAGCAATGGGAGACATTATTGTGGGGATCTGTTACAGACCAACTGATCAAGAGGACTCTGTGGATGAAGGGCTCTACAGACAGATAGAAATAGCCTCACACGCACAGGCCCTTGTTCTCATGGGGGACTTCAGCTCCCCTGATATCTCGGGGGGTGGTGGTGGTGGTATGGTCCAGCACAAGCAATCCAGGAGGTTCTCTAATTGTGTGAAAGACAATTACCTTCTGCAAGTAATAGGGGAGCGAATGAGGAGAGGTGCCATGCTTGACCTCGTGCTCACCAACAGGGAAGGGCTGGTTGGAAATGTGACACTCCAGGGCCACCCTGGTTGCAGCATTCATGAGATGGTCAAATTCAAGATCCTCAGGACAGTGAGAAGAGGACTGGAGCACCTCCTGTATGAAGATGGGATGAGAAAGTTGGGGCTGTTCATCCTGGAGAAGGGAAAGCTGCATGGAGACCTCATAGCAGCCTTCTAGTCTCTGAAGGGGGCCTATAGGGATGCTGGGGAGGGACTCTTCATGAGGGACTGTAGTGAGAGGACAAGGGATTACGGGTTCAAACTTAAACAGGGGAAGTTTAGATTGGATCTGAGGAAGAAATTCTTTTCTACAGTAAAGGGTGGTGAGGCACTGGAATGGGTTGCCCAGGGGAGTTGTGAATGCTCCATTGCTGGCAGTGTTCAAGGCCGGGTTGGACATAGCCTTGGGTAGCATGGTTTAGTGGGAGGTGTCCCTGTCCGTGGCAGGGGAGTTAGAACTAGATGATCTTAAGGTCCTCTCCAACCCTGACTATTCTGTGATTCTATGGCACCATACACATAATCTTCTCTGCTGTGGGCCAGGAGACCAGATTTTTTTCAGTGAAGATAATTTTTATCTCAAATAGGATTTTTAACATATGGTCAAGCAAAGAAAAGACAGGAGAATGTTATGCATGTTATTAGATTCAGTGGTTTCAACTCAGTATGACATGCATTCAATAACTGCATTTTTCTGAAGAACCTTAAATTTTACCCCATAAAAAATTGCAGCTCTTATTTAAGAGACTGTGATCCTACATAGAAAGATCATCTACCAAAAATCATAATTCCAAGCAGCCAGGCCAGGTTATCATCCATCCTATTGCTTTCATTATTCTTTACCTTTGTGTGATCTTGTTATTATAATTGGAAAAACATCTCTTCAAAAAATTTATTGCATTTAAGAGAAATAAAAGTCAATGTTGAATACAGTTCCTAAATCATAACTGTTGTTAAGTTTATATTCTCTTTAAAATGTAAGTATTGAGAAGTCTAGCTACTACTTTAAAAACAGAAAAAAGTTATTACTCTTACATTTCAATGATCTCATATTGAAGATAAAATCCAATGTACAATGATTTATTTTTATTATTTTCTTTAAGGAACTTAAGAGAGTTATGAAAATTGTTTCAGCTTGTCATGGGTTCAGCACTAGTAGTCTTTTTTTTTTTTTTTTTTTTTTACTTTGTAGTAGTTGGTGCAGCGC
>JASSUY010008507.1:0-28581 GCA_032466535.1 Forpus xanthops
CTGCCCAGAGCAGGGGGGTTGGAACTAGATGATCTTAAGGTCCTTTCCAATCCTAACTATTCTATGATTCTATGATTCAATGACTTCACTTTGATGCTGAACCGCTCTTCTAGGAAGAATGCACATAGAAAATTAAATCGAAACAGTCAGTGGATAACCTGTCATACTTTTATACACCATTAAAATTTCTAATATCACATGTAAAATAAAACCCCATACCCCATGCTGTATGGGCACTGACTGTGATACGCACAGCTGTGGGGGGATCTCAGTGCAGGATCAAAGTTACAACTACTAAACTGTTATCCCTTCTATCTTTTTCCCATTGAAAGCATATTAAGAATGGATCTTGCAACTTTTTTACAATTAAGAGATAAATTATTCAAAGGTGAAAGTACATCTTCAGGTAGCTACATAACTAGGAATGCTTTTCTAAACCTTACAGGCTGAGCTACTGTAACTGGCATTCCACATTTCTGTTTCATTTGAAAATTACACTGCAGCAGGCATCCACAGAAGGCCATCCCACTATTAGCACTCAATGTGGATCTGTTAGGAAAGCCAAAGGAAACACCTTGATTAGAATTTGATGAGGACCTGTCCTTTGAATTGGTCCTATGATAGAAGGGATGTGGTAACTAGGGCAGATTCTTTCTATATCATTTCATTCCTCTGAATGAGCATTTACAAAATAGAGATATACCACTGTAGTCATTTCTTCCATTCAAGGACAATAACATCACTGATGAAAAATTTGGTCAGGCTGCTGTAGGAGGCTGAATAGTTTTCTTTGAAAGACTAGGCTAATTACTATAATTCCCTGCAGTGTTACTGACATGGCAAAATCTCAAGAGACTGGAACTGGTGACAGAATGACGACAGGCTTAGGGACAATAAGTCTCTTTATATTGATAAACTGGGTGCGCTTAGTGCCAGCCTAATGTAACTAATGCTTGTTTCCTTTGTTTTTCCTTATTATGCTTATAGTCACATACTAAAATACCAGTAGTCCAAGAGATTGCTAACCAAGCTGTGGAAACCAGAGTTACAACACAAAAGAAACAAATTATAGCAAAGGTTGAGTTTTGATTCAACAAATTAAAAATCCCTGATCTGGTCACCTGTGTCGTTTGCACCAAAGTCCTGGAACTAAGAAAAAACCTTCAGAACCACCATTTGGCCTGAATTTAGCAATTACCTGCATAGGCTCTCAGGTTACTATGCACAATGCCTAGCTACAATATTAGCCCAATCTTCCCTTGCAGAAAGCAAGCCCTGTATTTTTATATTACCTCCCTAAGATGCACTTCTAAATCTCTACCTACACACAGGAAAGACACTAGTCGTGCTTAACTTGCAGCCTTTCCAAAGGGAGCAATGCTTACTTGGCACTCAGCTGCACATACCTGTATTTAGTCCTGCAAAATATGACCACGGCACTAGACAGGCACATTCAAAGCCCTTGGATCTTCTATGATTCTATGACTTTGAGGAAGGCTCTGTTGACCCACCTACAAAGCATTTCCACCCCTTGAAATGTCAAGTCCATGGTGGCTGTCACACTTTGACAAGACCTGTTTCATCTGACTGTCCCCTCTGCCTCCCAGACAGCTGTGATGTTGGCTTAATGCTGCCTGCAAACCTCAGCTGAACTGGAACTGGCCAAAAGCTGTCTGCTAACTGAATCTCAGGGAAAATTGGATCCCAGAAGTACCTAGGGCACCTTGGATAACAATGAAGTAAGCTCTGACGTGAAGGAAATAATGACAAGGAGCAGCCAACGTGATTTTGGTAAAATAAATTACAATTGTTTTGGCCGGTTTATTTTAATAAGACCTTGTAAATGGACCTTCACAAGTAAACTGGTATGCAATAGATGGAGGGAAAATTACAAAAATAAGGTTGTTTCCTAGCAGAACAGAGAAATTTCTTGGATCGGATACACATTCTTTGCTATGTGTGTCTGATCCATGAATGCTGGAGATCAGATACTGGATTGAAAAAAATAACATGTATCCAGCTCTTACATATAGGAATTCTGAACCTTCAGAGGATGAGCTGAAGCTTTTTTGGCATGTGAAAAATATAGGGCTGTATCATTCCACCAAAACACTTATAAGGTAATAACCTTGTATTACGTATAGAAAATCCTGTTTATCTAGTAACACTGAAGTCCTGAATACCAGTTCAATACAGAACTGAAAAAATAACAATGCTTCTTGAGTGGATTAACCTGCTCAGTGAAATTGTGTATGCTATTTAGAACAAGCCTGTTAGCTTAAAAATATCTCAAAAGGCAAGTCGTGCAAAAACTAGGTGTTATTCCCAGGAACTAGTCCCCAAACTTCATTTCAGAAAATACTAAACAAAACAAAAGGGTTAAGATTAACAAAGCCTCCCAAGATGTGACTGTTCACACCTTGAGGACTTATTAATGAATATGAAGACCCACAACAAAGCATTTCTCTGTCAAAACCCAAATTGTGCCACTGTTAAAGGAAGATATTTCAAAGCAGTGGGAATTGCTCCACGGCAGCAATGAAAGACTATCCTCAGAAAGGATGCATCGTACCATTGCGCTTACTCGGACAGGATCCTGGACAGGGATCCCCGTGTAATTTTTGAGCTCAAATTCAAGGCTGAACAGAGCTGATGTCAGAAACCATGGGGAAAGCCTCAGAAAAGATAAGTTTGCAGAAGTTTAATCAGCTTGGAAGGTAAAACATTGGTGGGGAGCTCAGCAGAGGAGGGGACGGAATCAGATTTGCCCTATTTAGCATACTGTCAAAAACCAGAGTCCATAAGGTGATTTCTCAAGGGCTACTACAAGTCTGTCTTAGCTACTTATCTACAGCTGGTTTCAACTTCAGAAATCAGAAGTAGACAAAATTAGACCCAAAAGTTTAAAACAAGCATGCATCCATCTAGAATTCTGCTGATCTCAGTGGAGCTTTTCTGGTTTTCTGACAGTACAATGATATAGAAATACAGCTCTACACTGACACCCTTCCTCATGATCAGATTTCATATATTCTCCTGCTTTAATCGGCACTGTTTCTACAGCTGTCTATTCATTTTATTAGTTGGTATTTCCAACACAAACACAGAGCATGTGTATCTTCTTTCCCCATTTGTCTCTTCAGAAGTGTCGCCTAGTTCTATATTAAAATACATTTCCTCTGAAAATAATCAGAGGAAAAAATTCTAAGCCTGCTGCAGATATGCTAATTCCAGCATACATCTTAGCTATGAAGCCTTTGATTTGGACACTTGTTCCAAGAAAATTACCATGCAACACAGAAATTATCAGAGATAAGACAAAGGATGAAATTAATTTTAACTTTTTTTTTCTTCTCCTTTATTTCCAGTTGGAACATTGAAAGTTCTGTTACATAGACTGCAAAATGGGGACTGGTGGCTTTCATCAACCAACCACCACCTTCTGTCAGGTGAATTCTGGTACCATCTAAAGTGGTGTTTGCCCTGCAGCATAAAAATAGACAAACTGTTTGTTTAGCACACAGTGGGTGTACCAAAGTCAGATGTGGAGGTTCATTAGCTTGCAAAGGGTTAAAGTTTTAAAAAGCTTAAAGATACAGTGGCTCTTCTTATTCTGAAAAATGAGGTTTAAATATTGCTCAAGTCAAATTACACCAAATTTGTCTCTTGCCAACCAAGCACAGAATTCTGTTCATGATTGAGAGCCTTGAGAGACCAGTGAGGGAAAGAGCACTGCTTATCTTTTGTCAATGTTCATATTAAGGAATACAAATAAAACAAAGAAACAAGCCCTCCCCACACCACCTCAGCCCTGGCAGGGCACAGTTCTACCTGGTCACAGCATACACCAGCTGCCCTTAGCTGAAGAAGAGCATGTTCAGTGTCAACAGAGTTTAATGCAATCTGTGCTAATCAGAGTTTCTGGCCAGTAATTTAATTCATTTGCAGGCCAGATTACCTGCCAGGAAGCAAATTCACAGTAGATTTGATATTCAGAAAAGCTCTACACTGCACATAGCCAGTCAACGAAAACAACTATTCCCTACTTAATTGTAATTTCCAACTTTTCATAGACATTACTGCTCAGAATCACTATCCTTTAGCTCTAATCCATAGCACTGGTGCAGTAACGTACAATCACTGTTTTATGCTTTTAAAGACAATACTTGATAAATACAAGCATATGCTTTCATAATGGGGACTAGAAGGATGCTGGAGAGGGACTCTTCATCAGGGACTGTAGTGACAGGACAAGGGGTGATGGGTTTAAACTTAAGCAAGAGCAGTTCAGGTTAGATACAAGGAAGAAGTTCTTCCCTGTGAGGGTGGTAAGGCACTGACACAGGCTGTCCAAAGAAGTGGTGGATGCTCCATCCCTGGCAGTGTTCAAGGCTAGGTTGAACAGAGCCTTAGGAGACATGGTCTAGTATGAGGTGTCCCTGCCCATTGCAGAGAGTTGGAACTGGATGATTTTAAGGTCCTTTCCAGCCTGAACCATTCTATGATTCTATGATAACAACATGAGGGATGCTTTCAGTGTTAAATGGTACAAGAGCACTAAGGCCACAACTGACAACCAGTTTTCACAGGACCTGTGGGTCACTGTGCTCCTCAGCTGGAGCAGATGGGAATGTCATCTTCAGACACCACAACAGTGAAAGCAAGGCACGGATTTAAGAACTTGTCAACAAGATGGAATATATACAAAAATATTCTGCTGCAAAGCTATAATTTTAATATTAAGATTACAATGGTATATTATTAAGGGAGAGAGAAATGGACACCTAAGATAGAAACTAAGGTGAAATATCCAGGTTTATTCTTCAGCGCTAATTCCATCCTGTTGCCCCCACACAGGGATCACATGATGTATGCTGGAGAAAGGGTTCAGATGCAGAATCTAGTAAGGTGTAGCTCATACTAGTACACACTCTTATAATCTCCTCTGCACTGTACTTCCTGACAAATTATGTACCACTCATTCAAAAATTAGGGCTCCACAGACGTCATGTTCAGAGGTGCTCAACGCAACACCAACAAGAATCCACACTCATCTCAAAGAGCCAAAACAATCTTAACAGCCACACAGGAGAAGCTAAATGAAGTTCTGTAAGAACTGAATACCCCTCTCTGTATTGGGTTTAGGACTTCCATTTAGGCCATCTTATAAGAATATTCACCTTCCTCGTTCATAATGATAAATCCTTCATACTCAACACCAGTTTTCCATGAGACCGCAGCCTTTGAAATCACTGCTCTTCCCAGAAGCATCTTCCAACCTCACTCTAACCAGCTCCCTTTAATGACTGTTTTCTATTCATCCTAACTACCTCTTCAAAAGGCAAGTTGATATCATTTTCCCTTGGAGATGAAACTCGAAAATTTTGCTCAGATTGTCTACCTTGCCCCAACAACTCTTCTTAGCAGAACTAATCATTTTCTATTAGTGAGGTATTTACTATCTATTTGCTCTATTTTCTCTACATTTCTCTAGCTTCAATACTTACAGTACTCTCAAAATCTGTAATCAATTCAGGTTTCTGAGGACACCATGTTTGAAAATATGTTTGGAGGAAGAAATCTGGGTTTTTTTTGCGGTATAGCAATGTTCTAAAGTTCACCAAACCTGATTTGTTGTTTTACAAAAACAGCTAGACAGGATTTCAGATTTGCATTAATATGCTAATACCTGGATATTTTAGACTTGATCCTTTGCTATTTTTTTTATTTAGTCAAAATCCTTGTGTGCTTTGAAAGTCTTTCTTCATAAGGACAGTCATCCCACAGGCCACACAGATACCAGCGGCAGGTACAAACATTTATTTACTTTACTGCTTCTCCTAGTAATTAGCAATCATAAAGCCTTACACTGAGTATATATCACCATGAATTTTGGGGTTTTCTCACAACCAATAAAATAAGCATTCAGAGAAAAGTAGTGTTTCCTGTTTTAGAACAGCCCGTGTCTTTGGAGTTGTCACAGGGTAGCAAACAAAACGCCCCTTGCAGTGTCCAGGAAACGCAAAATCCAAGTGAATACAACACTATGGTGTGTCACCATTCCCATCGCAAGTTTGAAGAGTAAATAATAAGCTTTATAGAAGAGCTGTTAATGGCAGTACCCCCTGAAGCTGTGTGGTAGAGGGCTTTTTTGGTCCTACACCTGTGAGGCTGTGAATAGATAGAAGCCTGGTCCTCACAGCTACCAAAACCTGACCAAATCAATGACATTACCAGGACTGTCCATTCCAAGCAGAAGTTCCTCCCTGCTGGCCAGTCATTGGGTTTAGGCAGCAGCCACACATGTGGCATGATTTTGGCTCTATGGGACTCCTGGGAATCTCTTCCTCTGAGAAAAGCACAGTTTTGCAGCCAAGACCAGCCTTGAGATTAGTTCAGTGAGGCTGATCAAACTGAGATGGGTTTGAATCCCACTTTCAAAGATGGTAGCAGTTTTTTATATGCTAATCTCTTACCAAGTTCAGCACAGAGCTGCTCAGTCCTACTTCAACAAAGCATTTACGTAAGTGTGTACATCTGACATGTTTTCAAGCTGGGTCTAAAACTCAACATTTTGCTAAGCCATGACCAAGTTCTGTCACTGAATTTTTCACCTTGGAAATGAAGACACTCTTTCCCTCGACACTATTTGGAAGGCTTGATGCACAGTTTGGGCATTTATGTAGAAATAGAGAGCAGATTTTACAGCAGTTGTTTTAAATGGCACAAGGTATTAACATAGATGAGCTGCAGAAAATCCTTGAAGCAAACTGCCTATAAGGGAAGAATCCCACATACTATACCATCCCCACTAAACATGTTTTACGAAAGCTGGTAATTACTTCTCAACATTTCTTGGTCTTCCATATTTGTACCTGTCATTACTTCTATCCGAAGACAATCCCTCCACTTCTTGCCTTTATAACAACCAAAAGCCTTAAGCAAAGAATACAGCTTATCTCCAAGATACACTATTCATGCTAAAATGACATATCAAAATCACTCAAATACCGTTTTACTAAAGGGAATTAAAAGATTGCAGCCTGGGATTTAAGAAAATTCTCAGTGACACAGTATTCATTAAACCTGGTGTGTTGAAGAGGTTATCCTTACTTAACAGTTTGAAAGTCCTCCACACTACATTTCTCAGTGAAAATTTCTGTGTTTGTGACGGGTACACAAAAATTTCTACTGATTTTCCTACCAAGTTTTGTTAAAATAAATGTAGCCAAACTGATACAAACCCTTCTGAAAACTGTCTGAATTGCCTTTTTTTAATGCAAACCATGACAATTAAATATGTCTAGGGATTCAAATTAATACACAAATGCAAATACAGAGTAGAAACTAAGAAGCTGAAAAGTCAAACCTAAGCTATTGTGATCAATAACATCTTGCTAACTGCAATGTAGAAATAAGGAAAACTAGTGAATAAGACGTGTTTTGAACTGTCTACTCATTAACTACCCAAAGAAATAAAACATCATGCTGTATTATAGCCACCTTCTTTTGGAAAGCAACAAATCAAACTAATCAAAATGCCATTTGCCTTGTGTGGCATGTCATCAAATAAAACATCACCTAAATTAATTAAGCACTACTGAAATTATATTGCTCACTATGGAGGAGCTGAAAATTTTGACCTGCCCCCGTCACCTGTTCTCAACAGGAGGAAAAATGGATTTTGAAAACCAGAAAGCAGTATTACTTTGAATACTGCGAGTCCAGTTTTTCCCTCATACGTATTAAAATCCAAAGTGAAGCACTCAATAGAAAGAATGAGAGCGTAGACCATGTAAAAAAAAATATTCAGAAGACAGACTTTGCACAACTGCAGTAACTGGAACTTCTTAGTTAGGTTACTTCTTAGGCCTCTGAAGATTTTGTAAATCTGTGACAGAAATACAAGTAGTCTGTTAAAGTACATCGGAACAGGCTTTCTACAAAGAGAGCAGGATGAAGTGTGAGAGAGTGGCTGTGTGTAGAAAACTGTGCAAGAGGAATGTAATCTCAATGTTACTACTACATGTCAACTTAAAAACTTTGGGAGAAAAGGTACAAGGTAGCTTTGACCCCAGAGTGGGGGAAAAAAAACCCTCTTGCTAAAGGGTTTCTAATAGACTGAAGAAAACAAACAAAGACTGGCAAGGAAAATAACAGCAAAGATGGGGAAGAAAGATGACCTCAAATGCATTGGCTTATGGCATGGAATAAGGCCTTTATGTCAAACGGTTGGCTATAGACATTTCCTTCTGATGCTATCCAGACTCAACAGACACAAATGAGATCTCCTGATAAACCTGCAAAAAAACAGCACAACATCCACTCCTAGCCATATACCTTTCAGCTCCATGCTAAAATAGAGAACTTACCTCTACTCTCATAGCAGAAAGTTCTTCCAAAAGGTCACCATTCAAATAGTTACAGGCCTAAATTTAATCACAGAAAAATTACATTCTATTTACTGCCTGTGCCAACATTTTCATCTCTTATAAAACAGCTCCCTTTTCCCAAGCCTCCTCAATGGCCTTTTCTGACCTGTTCCCTTTTGTTCTAAAGTCTAGCTTATCAAATTTTGCCTATTAATGCAGATGAGACCTCAGCAGTGTTATGTACATCACCACTGCCATTCGCTTTCTCTGCTGAAAAGACTATACTTGATATAATCATAGAAATTGCCTTTTTATGGCTATGCCAAAATTGTCTCATCTTTAGCATCCTATCAACTATATTACATTAAGGTGGTTCTCGTCTTTTGACTTCCAAAACATCAAGATAAAAGATTGTAACATAAAATCTGATGAGACCAAGACTGCATGATCTGATATTTTGCAGTAGTACCTTTCACCCTTTTTGATAGCATTTCTTTAGCACTACCCATTCCTCCAGTGTTCCACACTTCTCAGCCTGCCCATTTCATCAGCAAGCTCCTATTTCTAGCGTAAAAATGAGATTATTTCCAAACATCAAACTCTGAGGAAGGCATCAGCCTTCTGGTTCAGGCTTATCTGTCAGATTCCCTTCAAGTGCCACTCAGCAGCATTTCTACTTCAGTCTTACTGCAAAGATAGCAAGTAAGTTCTACTCAGACTGAGCAAAAACATTAAGACTAAACATGAAAGCAGAGATGCTCTAGTGCTTCACCTGTATCTATAGTCAAAGGGGTTACAGACAGTGCTGTTTGGGAATTTCCCCGTCAAAGAAGTCTCATTTGTATCGATTCCTACTCAAACAATGGCAAAACTGGCTCATTTGCTTCTTGTCTTTCACAATGTTTGCTCAGCCCAGGAGTCTATGGTTTCTACCTTCAGGCCTCACCCTTTTGGCTGTCTGGAGTCCAGGGAATTTTGGGATTTCCACAACCAGACATGGTTCCTGCTCCCTCTTAGTTACTAAAGCTGCCAGAAGTAAACAACAGCTTTGAGTTCAGAGATCTAAACCCTTCTGTTACTATACAATGAAGGGGCTTGTTTTGGTTTGTTGTTTGGTTCTTTTTTTTGTTTTTTTTTTTTAATTTCTTCTTCATGTTCTAAAACAAATGAGGTATCTTAAAATACATAATTGCAACAGAACATTAATTTTTATAATTGTATTTTTACAGATGTAAAATTCCTCATTGATTATCAGGACTGAATGAGAGGTGGAGCTGCAACATTTTTCTGTCCTTTCTGCAGTGTTTTGGATGGCAAAAGACATTTCTTCAAAATGTTTGTAGCCAGAGGCAGAGCTTTGGCAGCTGTGTGAGTTCTGTAGTTCTTCTTACATGAAAGGTGAAATCTGGAGCCTTGGAAGGGTGACAAACCACATATCCATTTTTAATATCATATTTGGTTTTGTCCCTGAAACCCAAGTGCTCCTTCAGGCCCTGCTGAAAGCTCATTGCTTTCTGTGAACAGCTGATACACATGCCAAGAGGGACATGGGCAATTAAGGCCTCATCCCAAAGTATTGCTGAAAACCAATCCACAACTTAGTACTCAAGTGCTCAGCATCATATTAGGTCAATCCCTGATTTTAGCGACTCAGTAATAATTTAAGTAAGAAAAGATGTTGCACTGTTCTGTCTCTGGCAATTCTTCTTGGTTAACATGACTATTCCAAAATGGAAAGCACCTAGATCTTAAGAGGAAATGTTTAGCATTCTGCTCTGGTCAGCCACACACCCATTGTACAAACCAAATGAGTTAATACTGCTGATAGTTTGAATGTTGTTTCTGTACATTATGAAGATTACTAAAGAACAGTTAAGCAGAGCATCTAAATGTAACAGCTAGCTTTTTTATATTCAGAATGAATGTTGAACTCTTCACAACCGGCAGGATTTATACGAATGACATCATCTGTATAAAAGTGCATCAACACAAGCATCAAACAGAATCATAGAATGGTTTGGGTTGGAAAGCACCTCAAGATCACCTACTTCCAACCTCCTGCCATGGGCAGGTATGCCTTACATTAGACTATGTTGCCCAAGGCTTTGTCCATCCTGGCCTTGATCACCACTACCTCGGGCAGAAATCAGCAGAGATCTCATGTTTATAGAGCTCCCAGTTGGTAGAGCTCATTAATATTGGCCATTTCAAAATTATGCTGACCAAAAAAACCCACTTATTTTTAGAAACAAAATGCAATTCTTTTCCAAGAGCTATCCCTTTTTGGATATCAAGTTATTTTCCTAAAATCCTTTCTATAATTGTTTCTTCTGTTGGTCTCCATTTTATTTCACTGAAATGATATTATGTGCCAGCTATCTGACTGTGAGACCTCTGCAGTGAGTAAATTCCCAGAGGCTACCAAAACATTTCTTCATTTAGAACAGCTGAAGAAATATTTCTTATTCAAGTAGACAGCTACATTGAAGGCATTTAACAAGCTAAGAAAGAAATTCACTGAGCACTACCTGGAGTGACACACTGCATGGCTGGAACAGGCAAAGGTCTTCAGTGATTGCTTGAACTTAGTTTGCAACAGGAAGATTTATGTCAACTTTAACACATCGTGAATGAGATCAACACAAAAAAGTAAGTTTCACCTCTGAAACTTTTAAAAAGACATTTAAAAGAGGGAATGTATCATACTTCAACATATCCTCCTAAAGTCTTGAAAGTTTTTTGGAATACACCGAAACATGTACTCCGAGTGAGCTTTGCAGTCGACTTTTTATAGCACAGTCCTTCTATCCTGGTCTTAAAAGCATGTTTCTCCATTTTGCAGCATTATCAATAGAAGCTATTCTTTGCAACCCTTGTTTTCTTTTCCCAGTTGCTTCTGTTGTTTACCACCACATCCCTATATGTTTCACTCCTCTTTCATCCTTGCTAACCTTAAAGCTATTGTAATGTTAATCTTAATTTTTATTATGAAATTATACAGACTTTCCCTACTCCTCGAAAATACAACTATTCACATATTGACTTCAGTGCCAATATTACAATGGTGATACCACACTAGGCAACAAAAGAACTGAATTTCCAGCAAAATAATGGCTTATCTAATCAATATGCTTGCCTATGCCTAATTCTGGATTTCTTCTTACTCATCATTAAGGTTGCTCAGGAAACCTTCATGAAAATTGTGCTCTTACCATATCTTGCAAGTTTAATAATGCCTGCAAAAATGAGCAAGGTGCTTCAGTGCCACTTGTGGCAGAACTATGATGTCTGCTTCATTATGGACTAAAGCAGGAGAAATACATCCTTGCATCATGACAATGGCAAAAAGTGAAATACAAAAGAAATTATGATAGGCAGTCAGAAGTGAGAGCTGCTGTCTGATATAAAAATAAATATCTGTATGTTCCTACAGCTGTTTGCTGAAGTTTATGGCACAAGCTGGGAAATGGCCTGATAGTAGTATATATTTTCCACAAACATCAATATATACTAATGATCGTCATTACCATTGTAATAAAACCATCCAGATAATTTTACTGAATAAAAAGGACAAATTTGCCAGAAGGGGATTGAAGACTTGGCCCTGGATTTATCAACCTAAGCTCAAAGAATACTGAAAATTAGCCCTAAATGAGCTATAAACGTAGCTACCTGTCATAAATATCAAGAGTAAAGAAGGAAATAGTCAACTCATTCCCAGTGGGCTGAATCTCAATGCTATTAAAAGGCAGTCAAACTTACTGAAAGCAGTAAAAATCACTGAAGTCAATGGAAATCCTTCCATTAACTTCAGCAAGCTTTGGCTCAGCATCTATAAATGAATTGTGTTGTGAGTTTGGTCTGAATGCAGCCAAGATAAAGGGCTGTTTTCCCAGGCATATCTTGAGGTATTAATATTAACAGCCATTTGAATGAACCCTGAATAATTGGTTTAACCTCTGAGAGAAGAATTTGGGCTCGGAAGGTCTTCAGGTGAAAAGTACTGAGTAGGGAGAGGAAAGAGAAGAAACAGGATTTTTAAAAGGGGGATGGATGGGGAATAAAGGCCATGGAAGCTTGTCTGCTGATCTTATTCTATAAAACACATCAGTGACAGTAACAAAAAATGCTGTTTGGGAAAATGACTGCATATTAACATCACCATCATTAGAAGGGCAGCCCAATCTCAGTTGGTTGAACCCTGCACTACAATAATGTAAAACATTCTCTTGTTTAATTTGTATTCCTACAAATCACATTTTAGACAGAGAAAAGCACCAATAATGTA
Organism: Forpus xanthops; assembly: GCA_032466535.1. Taxonomy (NCBI): domain Eukaryota; kingdom Metazoa; phylum Chordata; class Aves; order Psittaciformes; family Psittacidae; genus Forpus; species Forpus xanthops. The sequence goes on from JASSUY010008507.1 coordinate 12,661, forward strand.
CTTTTCATACTGCTCCAATAAGGGTTTTTTATAAGCACATAAGAGTGAAAAAGATCCAGAAATTTCTCTCTGATGATCTAGTCAAGCACTAAAACTGTCACACAAAACCAGTTCCACCTTCTCTCCCCTCCCAGATACTCACTTCCATCCCTTCCTATATGATCTCTGCAGGAAGGTAGCAACACCACCCCAGATGAGTTTCTTACTCCAGTCCCCAGGAAGGACAAGCTACCTCCAATTCAAGCAGTGGCTGTGCCGTCTCATGTCACTTGTCAAGCCATGGCCTCAGTCTTGGAACACAAAAACACAAATCCCTAACCCATTTATTTTTGAATGTATTTCTAAGCCAGATTAAAAATGCCAAAGCTGTGTTTTGGACTTTGGAGACTGGAAACTGTTCCAATTGGAAGGTTTTGGTTTCCCTCTGTGTTAACTAGGCCTTCTCTTTTGGGGAGAACAACTACATCCATTTTCTCAGGTAGTTTCCGCATAAGGTTACCCATTTGTTCTTTTCTTCAGGAAAACAATCTAAAAAGATTTATCATCACATTAATCATTCCAAGAGGATGGATAGGGAGAAAATAACCAACAGACCTAGTCCAAATGTCACCCATGCAAGTGAACCATTGACTCTAGTCTCCAGCATCCACATCTGACATATAAAGCTTCCCTGACTCTAACTTCTACTCGGCTGGTTTATAACTGTACCTTTGTTGCTTCAAATACATCAACAAAAAAGGTGACTTTCACAGTACTGTATTAATAAATGTATCTGGTTTTCATCTGGATGAAGCTCCATTGTGCAGAAGAGATTTTAGCAGGATTTTCTTCTTCATTCACTGAATAAATTGGGTAATAACTCAATGTAATTTGTGTATAAATATGAGCCAGATTATATTGTTTCTATTCAGAGGTAGTGACTGTTTCGTAACAATGATTTATAAGAAAAGCATGTTGTACATCACCATCCTAATTGCTGTCAACTCTACTTCAAATGGGCCACACTCCTAAGCTTGCATTGCAAAGGAAAAATCTTGCATCCTAAAGTATGCATTAGTGCATAATGAGTTCATGGCAGCTGTTTTACAACTGAAAGCCATTGCCTGCTGCTTCTGTTGGGGATGCTGCCGTGAAAAAAGCAGTTACTCTGACAACCCAGGGGGACAGAGGGGGTACAATGCACAGTGTCAGATATACTTAACCATATGCCCCCCACACTTCTACCTCCAAGCACAGCCACAGTGATTGCAAGCTCTGCAAGAAAACACTTAGAAACACTCATTAAACACCCTCTGCACCATTAGAAGCAGTTAATTAAAAATAAATGCAACAACAAAACCTGGGCTCATCCTTCAGGTGGGGAGCATCAGGTACAGCAGGAGGGCACCCTCTCTTCTCTGCTCTGAAGTGCACTAAAGAAAATACGTATCACCACTCTATACTTCATCCCTTTAACTTGGGTTTCACAATACGGTGTCAGTAGTTCCAGTGACCAAGTGTGAGGCCATGATTTCTGACCGCAGGAGGGCTGTGACAGAGCAATGACCTTTAGGCAAGGTGCAAAACACAATTCCCATCTTTCCATTTCCCTCATTTTTATGAATGCTGTAGTCATCTCTCTGTCTCCAGACTGAGTAAAGCAATCAAAGCACAAATGGAAATGCCAGCTGACAAAGCGCCTTTCTTCACTGTTTCAAAGCTAATGAGCATGAATCATAGATTGACTGGAAAATCAGTGCCCCTTCCAGTACTTCTGTTTTCACCATGCTCTGCTCTGTTGCATAGGTACAACAGCAACAAGAGGCCAGATCCTCAGCTGATGAAAGCTCAGAGCCTCACCAACTGCCACAAACCTACAATGACACACAGCACAGACTGTGGCCCAGTGTGTTCAGCTGCCATGCACCAGCAAAAACATAAACAGGCTGCGATAGGGTGCAACACCACATACCCAAATGCATATGTACACAGTCCATAGCTCATCATGACATTCATGTTACTCACTCATTTTTTATTGGATCATAGCAATCTATCTACCAACTTGGTCAGATGAGGGTTTGCAGGATGAATAACTGCCATTGTTTCTTGACATTTACACATTGACATCTGCTCTCTGATAGTGAAAGCTGCCAGATGCATTAGATATTTAAAACATTTGAAACAGAGTGACTAGCAGAGTCTTCTGATCACAGAAAAGCAGCAAAATTTTAATACAGTAAGAGACAAATAAAGTTCAGAATCATATCTCTACAGAAGGGGTACAAACTGTTTTTAAACATCAGTTCGCACTTATTTATATATTTCAAAATATTACCAGTGTTCTTCGCTGCCTCAACCACACTGACACATCACTTCAATCACTGCCTTATAAAGAAAGTCTCATAGTGAAACAATTAGCAGATTTAATTGATCATGAAGCTAAACTGTTGCAGGACTCTGTGCATCGCTGGTGACAATTTCAATCCACACACTATCTGCTCAGTCCAATACTGTAGCATAATATATAAGCATATGCTGTTCAAGATGGGATGAAGCAAGTAATAGCAACTGACCACAGCTGAAATACTTCGCCTACGGCAGAAATCTATATACTGCTTAACCTACAAAATCATTTCCAACTGCAATTTCTGCCATTTGCTCGAGCATTTCCTTAGAAGCTGATCCTATTCTCCAGAGAGTACTTCATTCACAAACTAAATTTCCAAGTGAGCTAGCTAAACTGAGGGAAAATACAAGCAGCTTACAAATTGTTTAGCCGCAGGTAAACAATAGCTGGAAGCTACCACAGAAATCGTAGGACCACAGAATGGTTTGAGTCGGAAAGGACTTTAAGGTCATCCAGTTCCAATCCCTGTCATGGGCAGGAACACCTCATACTAGACCATGTCACCCAAGGCTCTGTCCAACCCAGCCTTGAACACTGCCAGGGATGGAGCATTTACCACTTCTTTGGGCAACCTGTGCTGCTGCCTCCCCAGCCTCACAGAGAAGAACTTCCTTGTATCTAATCTGAAGTGCTCTTGTTTCAGTATAAATCGCATCACCCCTTGTCCCCGATGAAGAGTCCCTCTCAAGCAGCCTTGTAGTCCCCCTTCAGACACTAGAAGGCTGCTATGAGGTCTCCATTCAGCCTCTCTTCCTCAGGCTGAACAGCCCCAATGTTCTCAGCCTGTCTTCATATGGGAGGTATTCCAGCCCAAGATCATCCTCATGGCCTCTTCTGGATTTGCTCCAGTGGCTCCATGTCCTTCTTATGTTGAAGACACCAGAATTGCACACAGCTGGGTAGGCATTTACATTACTCCCTAAATTTCTATGTGCTCAAGGAATATTTTGATTTCAAGAAGGTTTGAGGAAAACTAATCGATGCCCACACGTTTGACTTGCAAAGCCTTTAAGTATACACTTACAAAAGAGAAAGATGAATTCTTGATGATTCCTACACAGTCTAGGAATAGTAACAGTAAATTCAAATTTTCAGCCCAGCAATTTCTGTCACCAGGAGCAAACAATCCACTTAATCAGCTAGGAAAGATTTTGAAATAATTAATTCCTGCAAACAAATGGGGATGTAAGAGCCTCCAGCCATCATTTTATTTTCTTAGCCTCCTTCTGTTCCTCACATTTCAGAGCTCCAGGGCTCCTGGTGTCTAGCCTAAATATCTACATGCTGCCTATGTCAGTCTCAATTTGCAAAGTGGAAAAAACTTCCCTAGCCAGAAATACCAGCTAAAGCATTGACACAGCATCCCCAGTGGTGGCAGGCACATGGGTCTGCAAAAAACTTAGCAAGTCCAGTAGGGAGGTGGAAAGGCAGGAGAAATAGTCAAAGAACGCAAGAGGATCCTGACAGATCCCAAAACTACTGCTTGAGCCAGGTGAATTGCCAGGCCTCCTGAAGAATGGAGGCTGCCTGAAGATGGACATGTTCCAGTGCTGGCTTAGTACGAAGGATTTTAAAAAGCAAAAGAAAATAAAGCGAAAATATCCACTGAAGATCAAACAGAACATTTACTACGGATATATTTGTAAGTGTAAAGCCTTCTCAATGACGTTTATCTTGTTGCTAAAATCCTTCTCCCAGACGCTCTTCCATCACTGACACACTACAGCATAACAAGCAGACAGGGAAGCAGCAGGACAGAACATGTGGCCACCTCCAACGTGGACCCAATGTCCCCAGAGTGTCATGACTGACAGCAAGGCTGCAAGGTGTGCAAATGTGATACAGTACATGAGATTCCTGACAGCCCCTGGCTGCCTGCAGGGAGAAAGGGAAGCTGGCTGGGGAGAATGCGACTCGCTTCTCTGACTCAACTGTTTGCCAAACACTGGGTGAAAATGAGCAAGAGCTGTGAAAGAAAAATCAGGAGCCCAGGATGCCAGGCATGTGGATGCAGGCTCAACACTGTTATGTATAAAGTTCCCTGCTCTTATCTAGATGATTTCCTCCTTGTTACCTTCATAGTATTTGAACTGCAAAACGTAGCACTTGCACAAATCTGCCAATGTACTAAAATAAAATAAACTCCATCCCTATGTAGACTTTTACTACTCCATGGAAAAAAAAAGAAAAAAAACATGACATTTTTAAAAGCAATATATGTTAACTATAGAGCCTACAATGAATAAATTTAACCTTCTAAGTAGCTGTGTCAATTCTCAGACTTGTTCATTGCTTACTCCATCAATACAACAGAGCACAGTAATGCTTGAAGTGATCCTGTTACACTGTTACATAAAGCCCTAGGAAAGACCAGCCTAGACATGTGGCTGGTACCCCCGTGCACTGTGTCTTACACACTTCATGATGCTAGAAAAACAACCACAACAGCACAAAACTCCACAGTCCAAGTGTTCAGCTGTATTGCTCCTCATTACTTTCCTTGTCTCATTGCTGTAAATAAATGGAAATTATTCCACTGGAGTGTCAACCACCATAGAGTTGCTGTGAGAGAAGTCCAGGATGTTGAGCAGATGCAATCATCAAAAGCCATATCCCACTCTGCTGACATAAAGTGGGATAAATACACATCTTTTTGGTTTGTTACCATTACACATAACAGCTAAAGCTAGAAGGGATAGACAAGGAAGGAGAGAAATAAAAAATACACCAAAGCATTTGTAGCTGTGATGTTAGTTTTATACCTGGCAGAAAATGTGCTGGAAGCCTTATGATAGGAAGAAAAGCCAAAGGTAACAAGCAAAACTTGATCTCAGTAATGAGAGAGTATCAATAGAGTTGGATCAGATTTACAACAGTGCAAAATATGTTGAAATGGTAGTGCAGACATTTAGGAATACGTCTGATTTGATACTTAACAAACCTGCTTCTTACTTTCGTAAGCTCTGTCTTACCTTCATGACCTAAACATAAGCTTGTCTTTTCTTCATCTGCTCTCTTCTTTCCAGAGCCAATTCTAGCACCATTTTTCTGCTTGTTTAAATTCACATAAATTGGGTCAATTCAACTGAAAACAAGGTTGTTGCAGTCCAGCTGCAAGAAGAATAAAACCTTCCAGACTTAGAGAAGCTATGTTACTAGTAAAGTTAACAATATCCAACACCAATGAGAGTTGGGTTACTTTGTAACTACCACTTTTGCTTTTTGATAAAGCCTTTCAGATACCTTAGACCTGAATGAAAGAAAGACCGTGTGTCACCTCATTAGCTCTTTCTGCCTGTTCAGTTTACTGCATAATGTCTGAAGGAAAACCTTCTTTCTCCTGAAATTAGAGGACATGGTCTCTCTTAGAAGCAGAAGCATGCTCTGGTTTCATCTCAGTTGGATCAGAGTACAGCAAAGAGTTTTCCATTGAATTTGATAGCTGGAGAGTGAAATAACCAGGTAAACAAACATTTTAAAAGACCTAAATAGCAACATTTAGCATCACTTGAACTGCTGTGTAATGTTATTACAGCATCATAAGTGACATAGGTGAAAGCACAGGAATAATGGGAGTTGGAGGGACATCCTCAGTTGAATCCTGCCCAGTGAGATGGTTGAGAAATCACATCACATTCATAATTAATCAATTTTCTCTTGGCTTTTGTTAAACCTTAAGAGAGCTGCTGTAGAGCTTTATTGCCTTTTCCACTCAGATAGCCATTTGCTTTAGCACCCCAAGGCCAAACTCTTCTAGTTTTTGTATAAAATAGGCTCCCCCAGCACTCCCTCTGTGCATGTCTTCTGTAAGATTGGATCCTTATTTTTGAATACATGTGACCAGCACTGCACTTCTGTTCCAAAACAGGTTTTAATTACCTTATGTATGGAACGAACGGTCTTAAATAATCAAAATTAATTAAAAGCATTAGATTGTATACTGTAATCATTCCATCAGCAAGTATACACTTCCACCAGGAGTACCTCATCTAATACATCCAATTTATTTTTTTTCCATATGCAAACTGAAAATAGGAGACAATGCTCGGGTTAGGAAAAGAAGTCTCATTCATCTTCCTTTAAATCCACATTATGACTTCCTCCTAGTCTTTTCCAGTATAAGTCTGACTCCAAGCTTTTAATTTCTCTTAAGAATGAGCAATACAAGCACCAGGACTGGGATTCTGCAGTAAGCTTTAATGGATTATTTTGCCATCAATCCATCAACAGTGTGTGCTTTTGGACCAGCGGAGTAAGAATCTGTGATTTCTGGAACCTCCTTTTACCATCAGCGTTTTTAAAGCTAGACATTTTAAACTCACAAGGGTAGATTTAGATTGGATATTGAGTGAGGGTGGTGAAGCACTGGGACATGTTGCCCAGAGAAGCTGTGGCTGCCTCATCTCTGGCAGTGTTCAAGGCCAGTTTGGACAGAGCTTGGAGCAACCTGGTCTAGTGGAAGGTGTCCCTGCCCATGGCAGGGGGCTGGAACTGGATGAGCTTTAAGGTCCCTTCCAACCCAAACCATTCTGTAATTCTATGATGTAGGAATGTGCTTCGTTTTCTATAATGACCAACAGTGGTTGTTTTTCATCTGAAACACTGTAATGAAAGACATAAATCCTTGAGAGAAATTATAGCAATCTAGCACTTGGACACTTTACAATGCACTTGGCAAAATGCAGAATGTCTTAAAACACTCAGGTACTTTAAACTCGTAACACTTGCTGTGCTACTCCTTCAACACAAATGGTACATCAGCTGCCAAGATGAGAGGACTGATGCACACCGTGTGCTGCTCTCACCAGGACTCCACATGGTTACACAAGAAACAAAACAAGGCCATTTCCTGCAAAATGCACCCTATGCTCTACAACACTAGACTTGGAACAAAAGAGAAAGTTTGCATAATTTTTCCCCAGGTACACAAATTCCATCATAACCCAGTTAGCATGTGGAGGATGGACGCAACCCTACCGCTGGATTACACAGACCTATTAAAGCAGCCCAGTAACTCACCAGAATGCACAAGGCCACAAACATCACCACAAAGATTAAATCTGGGACTGTATGGGTAGTCATTTTCTTAATTTTACCAATATTTTGGCCTTTTCCAATACTCAGCTAAGATGAAACAGAAGCTTCCTCATTTTAAAGCATGTGTGCACAAAAAACCCACCCTGGGGTATGGCTGAAAATTAGAGAAAACCCTACATGACTTCCCAACTGGTAGACAGAAGATCCAGCTGAATGCTGCATCCGAGATGCACTCCTCTCTGTCTCTCCCAATACATAGATCAAACACATCTGGCTCAATTAATATTTAATCCTTCATACAAAGGGGATCAACTTCCATGGAACAGATAGAGGGCATATTGGATGGCGCAATGCAGCTTTGTTCAGCAAAAGTAGTTCAGGACCTGAAAACAGGCTACATTACTTTTAATTCTGGAGCTCTTGCCACATGGCCCTTTCATCTCTGTTCCTAAAAGAAATTGTGCCTACCTAATCAAAACACAGAGTCATTCAATCTGGAATTCCTGTATGCTTGTCTATTCCAGTATGCCCCTTTCTGATAAAAATAAATTAAAGAAAAAAATATTTTAACTGGTAAGAAAACAATTGTTAGAATAGAAAAAGTAATACTAAAGCCTGGAATTTTATTTCTTCACAAGGCCACTAAAAGGGTAAAACTTCATGAGAGTTAATCCAGTACTAGACCTGAGGCACCAATATCTATTTGCATCTGAACTGAATGATCAAGAATTTTTTTGTTTCATGTTTGTCCATTGAAAATGGCCAATTAATATTTTCTAGTTGTAAAATATAACCTGGAAAAGATACCCAAATATTTATTGGTTTTGAAACACAAAGATGTGTCACCTGTTGGAAGAGGACAAACATAGAGGCTCAACACAAGAGAAGCTTTCTAAGCATTCATTTGGCAGCAGCAGCACATATTTGTATTTCAAACTTGAAGGTCCTGGGTCACTTTGCTTAGAAAATGGCAAAACAAGAAACCATAGATGAAAAAGAAAAGATAGAAACACTATTTCGACTTCCAAAAACTTCTCCCCTTGTATGATGGATTACCTAACAGTTAGACAGAAACACTGGGTATACAATCAATCATTTGAATTTTGCTCCCTCATGTAGATTTACTGCCTTGCCAAACAAACCTTTCAAATTCAGAGGCAGGACAAAGCAGATACTCCCTCTGCTGCTTGGCTGTGCTTAAACACAAGGCTAATGTGCTATATAAAATCCCTCACTGTGTGGAGATCCAGGCAATACTCCAGGCACAGTGGGGTGGAGTGAGGATGTTTTTGTTCAGTTTGTTGCTTCAACTGGATTATCTCATGCCTTTACCATTGTAGGTACAGAATCTTCCATCAGTGATAAAATGGGGCTGAACGGTGTCATCTAGTGTAAACCGGATTTTCTTCACCAGGTCAAAACCCCTGTGGAAGTCCCTGAATCAGTGTCTGTTTGCAATGCTGCCTGTTACTCCCATTTGTAGCAATTTGCCTTGCTCATACGTGATGTTGGTTAAAATGCAAATTAGATGCAAAACAAGGGGCTGAAGAATTTATCCGTGAATACACTCGGTATGGATTAAATTCTTCCTCACCCCACAGGTAGCCCCACACATTTAATTGGGGGATGCCTCTTCCACCGATTAAGATTAAATAAGGGAGGGTGTGGAGCGTGAATAACTGTAAACCTGTTTATGTCATAATTATGCAGAACCACAGACATATTTCCTCCTCAGAGGGAGAAAAAAAGTGGAAATAAATAGTTGCCTAGAATTAGAGCCATTCAATTACATCAAACAGGGGGGTGAAGCAGCAGGTACACTACACCTTGCACATCGGGGAAAGACAGCAGACATGCAGAGCAGGGCTCTGGGTGTGGCTGGACCAGTTGTGTTTTACTCAATTCATTGTTTCCCTTTAGCATCACTGACCTGCCACAGACAGTACAAAAGCCAGCAACATGTCCCTGGCCATGGTTGTCCATAACCTGATCTAAGAAACACCTCTAAGTAAACCAAGGGTTAATATGAGGAAAAACAGATGGGAGCACAGGAGCCAAGTCAGTACCATCGTGGGCGGGGTTTGTATTTATTCTGTCGAGACAAAGTGCCCTGTTTCTTAAGGGCAGCACAAGGAAACCTGCCCCGAGAGGCATCTGCTGCCCAACAAATGAGCTTAAACAGAACACCACAGCCAAAAACAAACAGAACAAAAAAAACCCCAAACATAAAAAGGAAAGAAACCTTCTGCTGAACCCCCTGACTTAGTCATCGCAACGTAATTGATTCCTCTTGTTGAGACAGGGAGAAGCCCTGTGCTCGGGGCGGAGGACCAGCAGGTTGGCTACTGAGACACTGACCGCCACCAACGATAACACCCGGCCCTGCTTGCCAGACACTACACCTCGTCTCTGTACGGACTGCTGCATCACCCACTACCCCACAGCATCGCCCCACAGCCCCTGTCCAGCACCACAGCCCCACCCGCTCCCCACAGGGCCCCACCTTTTTGGGCCTCTTCCTCCTCTGGGCGCTGCCGTTGCCCCTCTCTCCGCCGTCGCTCCGCTGACCTGCCTCCTCTTCATTCATCCTGACCCGCGGATTCCTCGGCTCCGCGCCGGGCCATGGGCGCCTGCAGCCGCTGCCGAAGGTGGGGCCGGGCTGGGGCGGGCACAGCAGTGCGACGGGCGGAGCCCTGCGGAGCAGGGATAGGCCGAACCCCCCCAAGCTCTGCCTCACCGCCGAGCTCGAGGGAGGAGCGACCAGGCACAATCCCAGCGACAAGGGGTGGCCCGAGACCCCTCGGACACTGAGCAGGGCGCTTTGCCCCTGTTCACCCCACACACACACGCTCCAAATGTGAGCTCGAAGGGGAAATTGAGGCCCTGGCACAAGTTGCCCGGAGAAGCTGTGGCTGCCCCATCCCTGGCAGTGTTTAAGGCCAGGTTGGACACGGCTTGGGGCAACCTGGTCTAATAGAAGGTGTCTCTGCTCGTGGCAGGGAGTTGGAACTGGGTGAGCTTTAAGGTCCCTTCCAACCCAACCCATTTTATGACTCTATGATTCTATTTCATCAGCAAAAATGAACAAATATTGACCTCTCCCAGCCCTGTGTGCTTGAGTTGAGCAGAGGTTTGTAATTTCCTTTATGGAAAGAGGAACCAAGAAATGGAGAGATGCGTGGAGGAACAAGGCTCAGGAAAAGTATTTCCAGCAAGAGCTGGTTGCGTCCTCCTTCCTGAGAGGACACCCGTGCTTCTCCCTGCCTGGCTGGGGGGAAGGAGGAGCAACATGGATGAACCCCTAGCACTTCCAACATCCCAGTGTGCTGCTCATACACATCCTCCTCATCCCCAACCCCATATACGTAATACCCAAAAGATACTCCACAGGCAGCATGACAACAGTCACAGCAGTGAGATGGACACAGCATAAGGTCACAGTTTGTACTACTCTAATAAACTGCCCCCGTCTCACTTTGAACAAGCAACACCACAGTTGCAACATATCACGTGAGAACTGCAAATGCATTCTTCTACTACTTCTGGTGAAGTCATTAAATATATATAATATACACCATTCTATGTGCAACTGGATAAACCAAGTAACAGCCTCAAAGGCTAGGGAACAAAGAAGTAAAGTCACTTTCATTGCTCACTCAGCAGAGGAGAGGCTGAGGAGGGTGGATAAGACCCAACACAGCTAAAACACATCCCACGGCCATGCTGGCTGCTAACGCAACAAACTTTTGCACCACTAACCCAGAGCAAACAGCGTAACAACCTCCAAGTCCCTTATTGTTCCTTTTTTACTTTAAGAGTGACTTCTTTGTTACTGCTAGTAGTAGTAAATTCTACCCTAAAATTATAAATAACTGATGTAAAAGCAAAGGGAGCTCCAACTCTTGAAGTCAGCGGGTGCTGCGCAACACTGCTTCTGTTAGGCTGTAATTAGAGCTGCAATCACAGTCACAGTGAGTATTTTGGGGAAGAGGTAAACTTATTACCAGCACTACACACTCATGGAAATTATTTGTGGTAAAACCTGTAAAGATGTGGTTATCCTTTTCATTTACAAGCCAGCCTAGTCCACACATAAATGCTGGGTTTAAACAAAGAGGTCATCTCTTTTGCCTTTCAGTCAAATTTTGCACAAATCCATCTCCCTCCTGTCCCTTTTTTCCACACAAAACTAAAGCCTTTTATTGTCTTTGATATGTTTACTCCCACTAATAAGAAGTGATCCTTGGGTTAAGGCAGATTGTTGAAGTCTGTGGTGGTAGTGTATTGTGCTTTCTTCTTGCAATCATGTTTCTTGAAAACTAAATACACAATCACAGATATTTCTGGCTGTAAATATCAAGACGACTTTAATCACACATGATGATTCTGAAAACCCAAAGACATGGCACAGTTGAATGGGATGAAGAACACACTGTCTTGCTCCCAGCCAAATCCATCGTTTACCCCTCTTTCCCTGGAAGAGGTGAGGCTTGCTACTACTCTGCTAAATCTACATTTATTTTGGTCTTCAAGCTGAAAAGAATAAGGAAACTGGGTTGCAGGAGAACTCCATGATAGCCAGGAGAAGGAGCAGATTTTCCTGAGAGACTTATGATTGAAGACTTGATGTCTTGCGAAGAAGTCACCAGGAGTCACCAGGGGCAGAAAAGGCCAGGACCCCCTGGAGGCAGCCATGGCTAACTGCAGGCTATGAGGTGTGGGGAAGAAGTGAGAAAGACACAGTTTGAGGATTTTCAATTTCAATATATATGTTTTCTAGTTCTTCATATCCTATCCTTTCACATTGGTCCTTGCCAGGGTAAAAACACAGAGCAAATCAATGAGTGGTTAGCAACAAAGCTGAGCTGCAAGCAGTAGAGGATCACTCCTGTAATTATCCATCATGAAGCTACACATTTCTCACCCCATCTTTTCTTTCTTTCCATCAGCACAGAAGACTTCCACCACCCCAGTACTCTCTGTGAAATCAAGCATACAGTGTGACAGTGCCCGCAAACAAAATAACGGGAAAGCCTATTTGTGACAACTATCTCAAATGCTTCGCAATGAGAGCTACAAAACCAGCTCAAACCCACAGGTACAAGCTTACTGAAGGACCACCACCTCATGAACCTTCATTGCTCTTAGTTCAGGTCCCCAGATCCAGGGCGTTACCCTTTGGTAATGCAGTTTTAAGAGTAGTTAAAGTAAAAAATGCTCTTGCTCACCAACACGAGTACTACTAATTTCCCACAATCCCAGAAATCCAGCATGGAACCTCATCAATCTAACCAGTTAAGGCATCTCAGCTGCTGGGAATGGATAGTGGATCTCATAACTGCACCAGCTCAGGTATAACAACCACACAAGCAGTCTTGGAGAAAGGCCCAAACACACCAGTTACTGCTAACTATTCAAGCCTGCTGAAGGCATTCTCTCTCATTTAAAGCAGCGGATTGTGTTTCCTTCACAAAACAAAATTTATTAACTGAAAAAAACTACACAGACATCATCAAGCATCTCATATAGAGAGTTCCACAGGGAGTAAACTTTTACTCACTTGTAACAGCGATGTAGTCACATCCATTATCACCCCTCAGCTATTTATAGAAGCTCCTACTCCAATACGTGTCTATCAACCCTCAGAACCTAGTGCAGGATTCGTAATTTATGACCAGGCAGTTCCCATGACTGAGGGCTTAGGTGATCAGGTGTGGAAGCTTCCCATGGATATATACTGTTGGTCATGGTGTTTTGAGGCAATATTCATTACACCCAAGTCCAGGTGCTTAGCCAAAACACTTTAATCCACCCAACAGCTCCATTACATTCCAACTGAACAACCTTTTATGTTAACAGTGCACATTTACCTCCCTTCCTACAGCTTTGGGGAAGGGGATTCTATCCCAGATGAAATTTACTTTATGGAGCTGAAAAGAAAATATGCTCCAAAAGCGTGAAGCAACTCTCTTCAGCCAAGTGCTGGCCTGCCTCCCCACTGCCAAGGTGCTTCTTGTAGTACATTAGCAGTAACAGCAGCAGTATTAAATTAATCTCTTTCTTTGGGTAAGGACAGTCATTTGGAAGCACATCCTCATTGAGTCTTAGTTGAGTGTTTTCCAGACTTAGGACTCTCACTCCCAAATGCATTTGCACAGGCACATAAGCGAAAACTAAAGAGGAACATTCCCTTTAGAACTGTTGGCAGGTGTCGAGCCTGCATTACGCTCTGGGATGCTGCAGCTGGACCATGGCTGCCATGTAAGCTGCCAGGCTTCTAACCATCTCAGGCATGTCTACACTGTCCATTTCTACTACAGAAGTCATGCTTTTTTCAGAAGAAAATAATCTTTTACTTTTTCCAGTCATTCCTTCTGATATAATTAATGGTTCCTTCCACAATTCTAACATTTAATTTTAAAAGGTCAGCTCCATTCCCACTGAATTCAACAGCAGCAAATCCATTAAAAATAAAATCTCCAAAATCCCAACACTACAATAAACAATGAAAATTAGAAACTTACAGTTAAAACTAGAACTTGTCTACACCTTAACCTTACTTTATATTCTGCATCTTTCCTACCCATATTGCTGCTAATAATAATAATAATAATTTTAAAAGCATTGTCAGTAAGTCAGAACAATTCCACATTTTGGAAACTGAATGCTCAGTGGGATCTTGTATAAATACCTGATGGAAGAGAGCAAAGACAACAGAGACATGTTTTTCTCAGTGGTGCCCAGTGACAAGAAACAATGGGCACAAAATGAAATACAAGAAATTTCATTTAAGTATATAAAAAAATCCTTTTAATGTGAAGGACCTGCTTGCCTATATAGACTATAATTGTCAAACATAGAAATACTCTTGTGCAGACACAGCCCTGAGCTGAGAAAGGGATGGGGGTAGACAATATCTAGAGAGCTCTTGTCACCTCTTGACCACTCTGCAATGCTAAAAACACAGGGCCTGGATTCTGCAGTTCTTTGAGGAGTTTATTGCTTTTGGTATTTGATAAGAGCATAGAAATATTCAGGTGTTCCAGCTGAGTAATTTCAAATATTATTATTCTTAAAATGGTGACACTAATATTTTATCAGCTGCTTCTATGTTTAGTATCCTAAAAACCAAAACACTCTATCACATGTGGCACGTGCTCTGTATCCATGCAGCAGTATGCCACAAATGATCAGCTGATATTTTATCGACTCACCATTACAGGAGTTTCTGCAAGGAGTTACCTTGAGTTGAACCCTTGGCTCCCATCTGTCCCACCCTGATTGAGGAAGAACAATGGAGTGCAGAGGGTACAGATGGAAAAGTCATCCATGCTTTGCTACTGAGAACATTAAACCAACTTGGAATAGGAAAGAGATAAAGGACACATTTATTTAACTGTGCCAAAAAGTCTGATCAAATTATTTTGATGATGTAATGGTCCCATGCTTGACCTCGTGCTCATCAACAGGGAAAGGCTGGTTGGAAATATGCTCCAGGGCAGCCTTGATTGTAGGGATCATGAGATTGTTGAGTTAGAGATCCTCAGGACAGTGAGAAGAGCATGCAGCAAGCTCACTGCCCTGCACTTCAAGAGAGCACTTTGGTCTCTTCAGGAATCTGTTTAGTAAGGTTCCATGGGATATAGCCCTAGAGGGCAGGGGCCCAAGACTGTTGGTTGATATTCAAGGATCACCTACTACAAACTCAGGAGTGCTGCGTCCCAACTAAAGGAAGTGCAGCAGGAGGGCCAGGAGACCTTGGATAGATAAGGAGCTGCTGAGAAAACTCTGAGGGAAAAAAGAGACATATAAAAGTGGGAAGCAAGGACAGGCAGCTTGGGAATAATACAGGAATATTGTCTGGAAAGGTAGGGACCAGGTTAGAAAAGCTAAGGCCCAGTTAGAATTAAACTTGGCTAGGGATGTTAAAGATAACAGCAAGGGATTCTAAATAAAAGATAGGCTAGGGACAACGTGGGCCCTATCCAGAAGCTATCAGGAGAACTAGCTACACTGCATTTGGAGAAGGCTGATGTTGTTAATGACTTCTTTGCCTCAGTCACCACTGGCAACTGCTCTGACCACACCACCCAAGTCTTGGAAGGCAGACGCAGGGACTGTGAGAATGAAAACCTTAGGCCCACTGTAGGAGAAGATCTGGTTCGTGACCATCTTAACCTGAATGCGCACTAGTACATGGGACAGGACAAAATCCATCCACGGGTCACAAAGGAGCTGGCAAATGAAGTGGCTAAGCCACTGTCCATAGTATTTGAAAAATTATGTCAGTCAGGTGAAGTTCCCAATGGCTGGAAAAAGGAAAAGATAACCCTCATTTTCAAGAAGGGGCAAACAGATGAGCAGGCGAACTACAGACCTGTCAGTCTCACCTCTGTGCTGGCAAAATCTTGGAACAGATTCTCCTGGAAGGCATGCTAAGACACATGAAAAACAACAAGGTGCTTGGTGACAGCCAGCATGGCTTCACTAGGGGGAAA
>JASSUY010008508.1:0-15589 GCA_032466535.1 Forpus xanthops
GGTGAGGCACTGGAATGGGTTGCCCAGGGAAGTTGTGAATGCTCCATCACTGGCAGTGTTCAAGGCCGGGTTGGACAAAGCCTTGGGTGACATGGTTTAGTGTGAGATGTCCCTACCCATAGCAGGGGGGTTGGAACTAGATGATCTTAAGGTCCTTTCCAATCCTAACTATTCTATGATTCTGTGATTATACAGCCTCCAGCACAGCCTTATCACACAGTAAGTTCTATGAGATGAGATTAAGAAATAAAAGTGGTTATTGCTGGGATTTTTAGTTAACTGATAACCAAACTTAGGCAAAATAAAATGTTTCCCTCAAAATTCTTCCAACATCAATAGTTCTATAGCATGAGTTTTGAACTGTTGCTAATCAAGTCATTCTACCACTGCAGTTGCGCTGCCTCCATCTAGTGGCACTTTGTTGTACTGAAGACCATACCCTTGCCATTTGTTAAACCTCTTTAAAACTAATAAATAAAACCGTGAAAGTAATGCATCAGGGGTTGTAGAACATCTGGACCTTGAATTTGTTGGTGTAGTTATTTCTTCCAATTACAAAAACCTTTCTGCCAGCTTCCTACCATTGCAACAAGCCATTGTGAGCATGTTCAGACAGGCAGGGCCAAAAAACTAACTTGCATTTTTAAGTTATCTCAACTCTAATTTAAAATAAAGCCATGCTGCTGAAATATTTCAGCTTATTTTTAAAATACCCCCATCGAAGTTACTTCTTCTTGAGACTGAGAAAAACAGCACATAAAGTATGAATTTCAAAAGAAAAATTATGCTGGAAGCTTTAAAACTGTTGCAAGTGAGGTTTTACAGCTTCTTCTTGTCAGAGCTGATGACTACACAGCACCTACTGAGTTGTGACATATGAGAAGTGAGACAGAGTGGTAAAACTGTGATTTGATGAAGCATTACCCTTGTGATTTTCAAGCAATCGTATACACGTATGTGAAGTACACACTAAGAACAGCAAGAGTGGGAACTGAAGCATTATTTAGCATGAAAGTCAGACTGTGCATTGACTAGATAGAACTCGGCCAGAGATCTTCAAAATGCTATCAGCCTTTTGTGTAACTGAAGTATTGATATCGCTGTGACTACACATATGCACACTCCTGCGTAAACAGGATTCACTGAGGATGAAGAATTGAGTCACCCTCCGCATCACTGATTAGCAGCGTCTCAAGTAAAGTACCACGGCGTGATGTTCTGGGTCAGGCTTGACAGTGAAGTGCTTGCAGCCCTATTACTTAAATTCAAGTACAGCACGCCCACTGCTGATTAAGCTGCCAACACAGACCAAAAGAACAAGCTGATAGAATCAGTGTTGTCCTGGCGAAACAGCCAGAGTCTCTTCAGGTGGCTAGACACATTTCTGAAGCAAAGTATTTAGAAAATAAACCATCTAAACATCCTCAGAGTTTTAAACGATTCAGTTTCAGCAAGTTTTTGCACTGTGTATGTGTGATCATATACTTACTGGTATAAAAGGCTCCAGAACATGAAAGAAATGGCACATTTCAAGCGAAATGTTACTTACTTATGTGCTGGTATGAGCTTGTTGGCATAAGCTTCCTCAGTGATTAAATAAATCTAGTGTTACAACAATGCATTTACCACCTTCAGTTCACAACAAACATAGGTTTTTCTTTATTTCTCTTTTTTTGAGGTTGAGTTGAGGATTGATTACATGAGTTAAATTAATGTCAGTTAGTAGCTCTGCTGGTAACTCTGGACCATCTACGCATTAAGCTGCTGTTAAACCTGACCTACTGCTGTGTGTTGAGGAAATTCAGCACACTGAATGTAAGGCTTTGCATATCCCATAAGCTACAGATGCCGAGGCTCTCAACAGTTGCAATGTTTCAACAGTTCAAAATTCAAACAGTACACACCCCAAAAGTGGTACAAAGCATGAAAACAGGGTAATTTGATGTATACTTGTGTGGGTATCCAAGCAGACTCAGAATCTATGACATGATCCTTGCACAACTTTGCTAATGATCTTGTCATCTTCAACTTCCCTGCGTTTTCTCCATCTCACATAAAAGTTCTTTTGCTTATCTCCTTTTTCCTGCTCTGTTCTATATAATGCTGACATCTTACGCCTTACTGAGGTCACAGCAGCAGAATCAGACTGACAAGTCCTTCCCTTCCCCTGTTACGAACTGTAAGTCCGGACAAAATGTTCTGCTATTTGTGCTATGAATTGGCATGGTAACACAGAACAGAAAGGTCCTCCTGCATGACAGGGCCCAGCTCCCTGCCACTACAGAAAGCTCTGTTATACAATCGCCCCATAAATTTATCAAGTGCCATGTTAAAAACAGGTATATTTTGCTCCCACCAATTCCAAGGAAAAGCTGTTTCAGAACTTGATTGCTGTAATGACTGAAACATTCTTCTAATTTCCTGATATATTTATTGAAGAACAGTACATATCTGTTTGTTCTTGTGTCAGTACAGCCTTGCAAATGAAATGGTTTTCATCCTTCATGTTTACTTCCCTGATGCATCTATTCAGAGCAATCCTACCTCCTCTCATGTTTTTGTTTCACTGAAGTAAACAAGCTGAGCCATCCTAAAATCTGTTTGTACAAAAGGCTCTCGAGCTCTCTGGTGATGTGCCTAACCTCCCTCTACACCTCCTGCAGCCCACCTTAGCCCAGATACAGAAAAATTACTTAGAAGTTTTCACAGTACTCAAATAAGATTTCATCAGGGCCTTAAACAATGGCATTAATACCTCCTGACTTTAAATGAAATACATCATCTGGGATATTCTCTGTATTTATACTGATTCCTAAATATATATCGCTACCAGATTTCATCAGTATGTCCTTACTGATTTTATCACAACTACTACAAAAGTCGCAAATAAAAACATCCTAATCCAAACCCTTTAAGCCTGACATCTTCCTTTTCAACTCTATTTGCGGCTATCTATCTCACTTCACAATTTCTTTCCTAACCCCCATATTCTCAATCCTTCGCAGGTAATACCATATCAAATAGGGTATTAATGTGACAGACTGAGTTTTCCTAAGATTGAGACCGGGCTTCAGGGTTGTTTTTCTTCTTTTTAAACATAAGTAATTACAGTTCAAGTTCAGCCCCTAACTTCAAAGGCTTTGCAGAGAGAGGGAAAGAAAGAGCCATTTGTGACATGGCTTGTTCTCTGGGAGGTAAGACACCTCTTATCACCAAGGTGAGAGGGTGAGAATCTCAGCCAACAAGATTCTCAGTAAAGTCCCTTAGTTAAATGCCTCAAGCACAAGGCCGTGACCCCCCACTTACACACACACACCATTTGCCATTATGAAGTCATAACATTCTTAACAGGCTTCCTCAAAACACTTGCTGTTGATTTTACCTATCACCAGTTTCATGAATGTAGTCCCTTTTATCTGAGAGCGTGACAGGAGTGTTGCATTTTTTGCTGCTTTAGGAATTTCTGTTCTACCATTCACATGATCCATCTCACCTCTCTCCACGAGGTGAAGCTACTTTGGCAGTGAAGAAAGGCATACTTTGAACTCATGGGGTTTAACTTAGGCTCACTAGACAATAGCCACATCTTCTGCTTTCCTATCTGTATCACTGAAAAATCTCTACAAATTCCATATGAGTATGATACAAGCCTGGCCAGTTAGCAGAAATTGAAATTATTTTCAGCTGAAACAGGACATGTAATTAATGACAAAAGTAAAATGGATCAGTAGAAAAAGCTGGTCAGAAATAGTAAAAAGAATGACATACTTTTGAAAGTATTTTTTCTGTACATGTGGGTGGAAAGAATAGATTCATAAGGAGGACTAAGTCTTCCTAAAAATACTACTAAAAATTCCCATGGAATATGAAACTTCAAGACAAACCCCCTCACACACATCTCATACTGTACCGTCTTGTAAAATTGTATTCAATTTAAGTATGTTACTATTTTATTCATTCATCAAGATCATTAAAAGCCATCAGGAATGACCACTCTGAATGACAGCCGTGCCTCTTCTATACCTTCTTCTGAATATCCCAGTTGCAAAGTAAACAGTTTACTTTTTTAAGTCAGAGAGAGAAGCGTGGGTGAGCTGAAGCACACAGGATTAGGAGTTTCACTTTCTTATTCATTCTTCCCTGATTTGTTTTAAAACATTTTTTTCCTAATTTATGGCTAAAATTCAAGCAAACTGAAGCTCCTTTACCCTAATTAACTATTAGGATATTAACTAAGTAATTAACTACTGACCATGTAGAACTATTATAGGTGGGGTTTTAAAACGTAGGTAGTGGCCTAACTTTTATAGTGTACAAAATGAAGCAAATTACAGCACACATAAAGGCCAAAAAATAACACACAGAAAAATCTAACTATTTACTACTATTTTGCCTGTATTTTTGTAAATCTAGTTTTCAAATCTGGTGTCCTAGGCCACGAAAACTAAGAAACAAAGCCACATTTATGTACTTAGAATGGCACTATTCAACACTACATGTTGTGATATAGCCTGGATAATGCTTAAACATTCTGTTGGGCTGTTTAGCATGTAGATAGCACACCAATGTTTTCTCAGTTGTAGTGGTTTTATTATTATTTTGCTACAGATGAAATCTGCTGCTACATTTATTTTTAGCATTAAATTACTGTAAATGGTATTGATTCAGGTAGCTGCAACTGAGAGTGTATGAACTCGTGCAAAGGCTGTAAGAAGGCACACAGCATTTACTTTTTCGTGAGGATTTGCACTTTAAAAGAAATCACTGCAAATATGGTCATACTGTCTGGAAAATACTTACGCATAAAGACTTGCTAAAGAACTAGCTTACGGGCTTTTTTTCCACCAATTTTACTCTTATGACATCACTAATGTAATGATTTAGAATCATGGAATAACAGAATTGTAGAATGGTTCAGGCTGGAAAGATCACCTTGTTCGAACGCCCCCACCATGGGCAGGGACACCTCACACCATGTCACCCAAGTGTTCAACACCGCCAAGGATGGAGCAGCCACAGCTTCCTCAGCCAGCCTGTTCCTGCGCCTCACTACCCTCACAGTAAAGGATTTCTTCCTTATATGCACCCTAAATCTCCAGTTTAAGTCCAAACCCAATCACATATAAAATAATTTCTCACCAAAATTTATGACATTTGAAGTGCTATAAACCTTATCAAAGCCATAAACAGTCATCCTCATCCTGAAAACTAGCACTGTTTGAAGGCCAGGTCTCAGTTTGAGAGCACTCCAGCAATACGACCACACGCTGCAACGGCGCAGGCTGCACGGGCAACATACAGCAGCAGATACTGAAGGCGCCCATCTTGCCCGAAAATAACACAGCTCCAGCAGCTGGGGCCTTGCCCTCCCCACCTAGGCCAGAATCTCCTCGGGGCCTCTCGACCTGAGATGCTTTGTGAGGCAGAGAGGAACGAAGCGAGCAACACACTTGTTACACCAAACTAACTCTATTCCTTGCCAGACCGGCAACTAGACCCCATCCAGTCGATCCCCAGCACCCCAACCGCGGGTCAGCCACACCGCCCATGCGCAGCCGCGTAGGAGGTGGCTCCGCGTCTCCTGTGGGAGGACGGGAGGTGGGGGTTTGTCCGTTTCCGTACGCGGTGCGCTGCCGGCAGCCATGGCCCTGGGCCTTCCCTCTTGACTCGTCTTCCTCTCGCAGCACCCTGGAGCTAGGGGCCCGGGTCCGCTCTCGCCCTGCGCCTCAGGGTGCGCTGCTTCTGCCCCTGCCTCGCCCTCCTCTCCCGCCGCCGGTCGGAGCCGGGCTGAGGCGGTAGCTCCAGCCATGGTGCGGGCCGGGGCGGCGGTGTTGCGGAAGGTCAGTGCGGCCGACCCGCGGAGCGGTGGGGACGGGGCCTGCTTGCGAGCAGCTCCGCGCAGGCAGCGCTCGGGCGGAGGGAAGGGCTGACGGGGGGCCGCGCTCCAGCTCCGGGCCCCGCGGCCTGTTGTTGGCAGGCTGGCATGTCGCCCCGCGGGAACGTCCAGGCCGAGTGCCCACTTCCTTTTCCCGGGCTAGCCCGCGGGTCGGCGGTTTGCAGGCGCGGCCACTAGCGGGGGGACTGTACGTGCCGGGCTGAGGCGGGGTGAGGTACCGCAGGGTCCCACGCGTGTCTCCGTGCTCGCTGCCTGGGGTGCTGCAGGGCGAGCGGGCCGTGAGGTACCGCAGCCGGGGATAACAGGTCAAACAGTTCGTTTATTAAAAGACATTATTGAGGGTTACCTGTCCGCTTTCTGAGCTTTAATTATTGCCATCAAAGTTATACTGAGGCAGTTTTACACGCATTTCTACAACAGCAAAATGTAAAGAGAGCGTAATACTGGTATCAAATTTGTTTGTTTTTAGTATGGCAACTTCATCGATGATTTACGGCTCTATGTGAGAGGAGGAACTGGTGGCATGGGTTATCCTCGTCTGGGTGGGGAAGGAGGAAGAGGTGGTGATGTCTGGTTCGTTGCCAGGGAAAGAATTACTTTGAAGACCATTAGGGACAAATACCCTCTGAAACGGTTTGTAGCTGGAACAGGAGCCAACAGCAGGTAAGGGTCTGTTTGATGGAAGTTGTTGTATGCATTTTGTCCAGAAAGCAGTTACTAAGCCTGGTTTAATTTCTCCCAGTGTTAAAGCACTAAAAGGTGAAAAAGGAAAAGACTGTGAAGTTCATGTACCTCTGGGAATTTCAGTTCTTTGTGATAATGGCAAGCAGATTGGTAAGAACGTTTGCTCTATTTTAATTTATCCAGTAGATACTGTCATGTTTATTGACAGCATTTAGCAGACTTCTGTCAATAGGATATTTAAGGTTACACATCTCCTGAAATACGTATTTTCTTTTAGACAAGAGTTGACAAAAAAAAAACCAAAAAAAACCACTGTAGAAATCATTGGAAAAGACCCCTTCCAGAAATTAGCAGGAGTTAGTTTGTATCACAATATCCAGCAGAAAGAAAATTGCTCTTGCAAACAAGTGCTAAAGGCTGGAAGCCATCCTCTACAGAATCATTCATGACCTTACTTAAATTAGGTGTCCATAAGCTCAGGTAAGAGACCCTACAACTACTGAATTATGACACTTGTTAAAAGATAATGATCTTTGGCAAGTGTCAACTCTTCAGTTTGTCTATAAGACCTGTTTTTCACTGTTTTTTTAAAGGGTAGTGCTTGATAGTGACCAGGAGGATCTCTCAGTGCTCTTGGAATATATCTCAATGTTTTCTTTGCAATTTCTCAGAGTTTTTCTCATACTGTTGAAACTGAAGTCACATATTATTTCGATTTAGAACAAAATCTGATGCGTGGCAAGAACAGTTTATGATGTAGGCATGTCAATGTCTAAAAGTATCCCTGAATTACTCGAATGTTGCATTTCATCTTATAATTATCCTAACCCTAAGGAAGATATACAACCAGCATCTTACTGAAAGAGTATGAAACCTCTGAAGAGTTTTCTGTAGCTTTATCTCTATCAATGTAGCTTTTTTCTTGTGTTCTTGAATTCATGTATTGAAGGCTTCAGAAGTACCATCTTTGCCATACTTTGCCCGTTTGTACTTAGCACTTTTCTTGAAGTGACTAACTGTATGGCAGAAGGCAAAACTGGGGTGTGATTGATTTCGTTTGCTCCCTAAGAAGGAAAAACACCATGACCCTAAGTGCACAGCTCTTGCAGGGAAGTGCAAAGAAAGTTGTCTCTTCATTGAAGATAGATTTAAGTGTAAAGTCACAACTGAACTATTGCGGGGGATTGTGCTTTTTCACTGGTGAATTTATTTTCAGGAGAGCTTAATGCAGCGGGAGAGAGATTCTTGGCAGCACGTGGAGGTCTTGGAGGCTCTTTGGCCACAAACTTTGTGCCTTGCAAAGGTCAGAGGCGAATTGTTCGTCTTGATTTGAAACTTATAGCAGATGTTGGCTTAGTTGGGTAAGTACTGTAGTTTGAGAACTGATTCTAGAAAATAAAGCAGTAAATTTCAAATGGGATTTCAAAGGAATTTGAGGGTTTGGAGGATGAGTGCTGCTGTACATTGACATTGCCATTTGAATGACTTGCAGTTTGCAAAAATCAGAGCTTAAACCTGTTAAAATTAATTTTAAAATTTGGAAAGTACTGGTTATGCTTTTGTTTGTGAAGGACTTCGTGAAACAGGGTACTATATCATTATTAATCAAATTTGGCAGTGATGGTGATTATTAAAATAGTGTTAATATTTATGAAGTAAGTAGCAGGTGCAAAACAGAGCCAAGGACACTGTCCATATTGCATCTTTGACTTGATTGGTAGATCCTTTCAGTAGTAGTTTTAAAGAGAGTTTCAAAGGTGATGTACTCTACTCTCCCAAATAAACAGCTTGGAAGGAAGTAATTACAAACAAGAACAGTAGGACTTGCATTCAAACATTACTACTTTATAACATTGCAGATAAATAAGTTTTCATTTGGAGAAAGCTTTCAACAAACTACAGTTGTAAAAGTATTGTTATAAGTTTTGTATATAAGTTGTAATCAGCATCTGCTGCCAACCGCCACCTGCCCCATGGTCCTTACTAATAAAAACCACCAGAGATGTAAAATGAAACTTGAAGACAGAATGGCTTCATAGCTAAGGGTTTTTTTCTTACAAAAAGTAACACTGTTAATATCAGATTTATCTAAAGTTACATAATTTTCAAGCTTGTCATCAATAATTACATAATAGAAAAATTTTGTTTTGTTTTAGAGTATGTGAAAATACAGGAGTTTTATGGCACTGGCCCTTCTTTAATCTTGCATTTTGGCTTGTATTTTAGCTGACAGTATCCCTTTAAAATGGGTAAAAAGAATCACAGTTAATTAGAGGAGCGTATTTTCTTGTTGAGAATATGAATCAGCCTCTGATAGTTTGTGGTTGTACTTTGATCTCTTTGTGCTTGTTATTTTTACTTTAGTAGATTTGGAAGTGGTTTGCTATTAGATCAGGTAAAAAACATTACTGATGGGTCTGAGGAAGACCCATCAGCTTTGGGTACAGGTTGTCATGTGTAGTGTAGGTTACAGCATAAACTTCAAAGAGCATATTGTACCTTAGTGGAAACAAAATTGTCACTTGAGGATATGACCAAAGTAACCTTACGGAATGTCTTTAAGGTACCTTTCAACATCAGAGCATATTAAAACTGCCCTTGATAGTTTTCATGTGACAAGAAGAGTTAGGATGTCTCTTTTTTTTTTTTTTTTAAGAAAATCTCTTACACAACCCCTTTGTAGTGCCCCTTAATGCAGTACTAGTCTTGTTTTTCATTTGCTCGTGTTCTTATTAATTGACCCTGTTAACAGGTCTTGATTCTGCGTGTAATCAAGTGGAGAGTATATGGTTTTCTATATGGGGCATGCTTTTTTATCTTGTCACCAATGCTCAGTTACCTGTGGACACGAGTTTTCTTTTGTCACTGTTGCACTGAAACATTGTGCTGAATAACTCTGTAAATTAGACTGGAACATAAGTCTTGTGTGGTCTTCTGTATAGAGCAGGTGCTACGAATATGCACTATAGTCTATTGTTTGTTTTCAGCATAAGCTTCAAGTTTGACATGAATCAAGGCTATTGTGTCTTTTACAATCTTTAAATCTTTAACATAAGATTAATTTTTACAATAAGCATATCTTATAATTTTAGTTTTAACTTAGATTTCTCTTAAAACCTAACAGAAATGGGTAGATGTATTCTGTGAAGAAGCTTTTGTACAAGCTGCCATACCCTTAAGAGAACATTTTTGTATAGCTGTCCTTTGTAAAGAGAAAAGGTTAAATAATCATATCTGCACAGACCAGCTCCTAGGGCTTCCTCAGTATTATTTTTGGTTTCCGTGGCAACAAAGCTGGTTAGTCCTAATTTCAGGATCCCTCATACAACTTTGTGGCCTTGAAAACATGTGCAAACTGTACATTCAGTCTATATATCTCCAAACCCTCCCTCTCGCATAGTTTGCAGCTGCTTTGCTGCATTGGCAAAACTGTAGCATAGATATCATTAGTACTTAAATTACAGACTGTTTAATTAACCGTGATTTGTATACCAAAAGACTAAATCCAGTTGATAAGATGCATTTGCTGCAGGTGCTTAGAATGTAAATGTACTTCAAAATCAGCTATAGCATGCGAAGACTGAATTCAAGTAGACCTGGATGTTTATGCTGTGTTTCCATCTGATTACATATGCATTTACATACCTCTCTTGCTTGCATCCTTGGGAAGCATTATTGGATTTAGAAAAAAATACTCAGATTTGATTTTTTAAAAATAGTAATCTCAGTTTTGTTCTGTTTTGTAGTTTTTGTGTGTGGTTTTGGGTAGGGAGGGTGATTTAGGGGGATGGATTTTTTTAAGAGTAACTGAGTCTGAAAAAATTAGTTGATAGTATTGAGTTTGACTAAGGTAATATAGTGTATTTGGTAATAAAATACAGAGGAACCACATATTTGTTTATTCAGTGTATAAATCCTGATTTTCCTTGTAGGTTTCCAAATGCGGGAAAATCATCCTTGTTAAGTAAGGTTTCTCATGCCAAACCTGAGATTGCAAATTACGCATGTAAGTTCACACACTTATTTTTAGAACAAGTCTTTTCTCTGACTTGGTTTGCAGGTTTATAATAAAGACTTAGGGATAACCATGTTGCCCATCAAATATGTATTTAATTATAAGAAATACTCCAAAAAGAGACTTGCTGCTTCAGTGTCCAGTTGCTTTAACAACCTCAGATTTTTATGTGTACCCCCTCATAGTGCTTCAATCTACGCTGAAGTTCATGTGGGGTCTGTTTAACATTTATTTTAGTCTCAGCACATTTCATTGCATCTGAGACTCCGGGCTGTGTAATATCCTCTGTCTGCTAAACATGCACCACCAAGTTCCTTTCCATAAACATCTTGTATGGTTTGGAATTCGCTACCACCTGTTCTTCTAACAGTAAGATTTTGATTTTTGAATCTCTTCACTGAAAAATGGACAGAAATCTTTTGCTATTTTTCTGTCAGTAAATCAGATTTAGTTGTCTGGTCATTTTTAGATTAACAAGCAAGGGTACAAATACTGGTAATCCTGCTGAGCTTGCACCACTTCTGATTCAGTGCAGCCTTTTCATACTATAACTCAGTTTGAAGAGTCCTATTTCATTTTGCCTTTTGTTAATTTTTTATTCCTCTTTGGAAGCTTTTCCATAGTCTGGTTAATAATTTTTGTGGCTGAGACTTACTCTCGTCATCCCCTCTTGGGATGACAGGACAGAACTGAAAGGGTGTCAAGACTTGGCTAGCCACTGTTTTTTGTGTCGTCTAATTTTTAACATCCCGTATGCCTTGTTTTTTTCTGCTACTGAATATTTGTTTAAATAAGTCCCACAATATTTAAATGTTTTGTAACATGAACATCTTTTAAAATGTAAAAACCAGTTTTGTTTTCTTCCCCTTCTCTTTTTCCCTTGTCATAGTTACAACAATAAAGCCTCAACTAGGAAAGATCATGTATGAAGATTATAAGCAGGTTTGTATGAAAGTTCATTCTGGTTGTTCATTAAAGTTGCATGTAATGATTAGTTGTGTTGCTTAACATAATTTCGGAAAAAAAAGGGAAACTTGTAGGTTTTTTTTTCCATATATGTATCTATAATGTATACGTATAAAATGCAATTACCTGCGCTTGATAAGAATTGTGGAAAAAGTGCTATTTTTATGAAATAATAATAAGAGAGCTTTAAAGCCAAATGCTAATATGTAATATATGGTAGAGCTAGTTTCATGTCACTTTGGAAAATGCCTTATTTTCCATAGTCTCCTTTTTGTGGTTCTAGTCTTGCTTTATAATCTTAGAGTTGTGAACTTGTCTGTGAAACTGAGATTGTGTTCTCTTATTCAGGACTTTAAAAAAGTCACTGTTTCAGAGACTAACCTGTTACTTTTATTTAGAAGAGTCAGTTTTCACACAATTTGACTGTACAGAATGTTCTGGAATTAATAAGTAATTTTAAGAATGGATTTTAAACACTGGTGGTTTTGTCCAGTAGCTGCAGATCTGCGGTAGTGAATGACAGGGAATTTAGCGAATATAACCCAGTTACCATAGCTTACTGGTTTGGCTTTCTAGGTTGGCTGCTCTAACTTCCATTTGAGTTTTGATTTGTCCTGGGCTTGGTGTTTTGGCTTTTGGTTTGTTTGTTTCTTTCTTTCTTTCTTGGTTTGGTTTGTGGGTTTTGGCTTTTATTTGTCTGGGGTTTTTTTGTGTTTCTTTCTTGGGGGGGAATTTTGGGTGTTATTTTGTCTGTTTTTCTGGGTTTTAATAAAAAACATAAAATAGTATGAAGTGATAACAGCCTGGACAGCCAGGATAGTGCACAACCTAACACAAGCTGGTTCCAGCTCTGGAGGACTGGTAGAGCTACTGCCAACCACTTTAATTTTTGTGAACCCAAATTCCACCCAGCTTTTTCAGGTAACTCTGTGGTGCCTAGAATCCTTTCTACAGTATCCACTTGTGGGAAAACCAGTGCTAAATGAGACTCTTACTAATAGATTTTGGACCACAAGTTCATATAAGATTACAGCAAATATTTTCATTCCTCAAGCTTGAATGATTTTTGAAATGCTTTTATTTTGTCTTTGAAGGGTATGATATATGCAGTACTGGACTTACCATTTACAAGATTAAAGGCAGATGCATAAAAGGTTTTCAGATGAGTTAACCAGAAGAGCATACCTCTTAGACACGAAAAGACAGAAAACTCCTCTTTTCACTTTCAGAAGCAATAATCTTAGGGGGGTTCAGCAGCTGATGTGTGAAACCTTCATTTAACAACCTTTTACAAAGCTGTGTATTAAAGGAAGTAAGCTTTGTTTGTCAGATTCCCCATAGAGAAAGGGGAAATTTGTATGTCCATTTTATCTGTTGGTTTAAGGTAGCTTGTCCTACAAACCTTGGCTGCAAATAACAGGATTGTTTATAGTGTTTTTAAAAAATTACCCACCTGCCATGCATCAGGACCTCTTGCTCTTGCTGGTTTATCTTTCTCCAGCAGAACTACTTGTGCTCCTGGCTTCCTTTCCTGCAGTTTGTTGTCTCTTACTCAGTGACCCTTATTGTTGGCTGTTTCTGCAGTTCATGCTTTTTATACTAGAGTGTGGGTGCTATATAGGAGTTATATGGACAAAAAATATCTTTTCTATATTCAAGGGAACTAGTGATTGTGAGCACCGGGAACGCTGGTGAGTAAGAGCTGAAAACAAAATGTAATTAAGAGCAGTAATTGAGGTGACTGTTCTAAAGCATTCAAGGGAGAATGGCTCATTATATCCTTTTTTTTTTTAATTCAGACCATAGGTGGTTTTTTTAAGGAAATAGGTAGCAATTTGCTTATTTTATCTTAGCATATTTTGAAGAAGAAATGACAAGCAGGTTACCTGGTGCTGTGTGTCGTTACTGCTTGAAAGAGAAAAGACACAAAGTAGAGGATCTGAGTAAGAGTCTGGATTCAAATTGTAATACCAGATCATGGAAACTAGCAGAAGCATTTTCATCATCTACCAGAATATCTGAACCAAGTGCTGTTTTGAGAGAATATGAGGGGCTTTTTAATAGCTCCGTAACAAATATTTGAAAGAGAACTGAAGTTGGGGAAGAAGCTGCTTTTGATGGTACTACAGCACCCGAACCCACCACACCAGGTAGTGGATGTTTCTGTTCTAACTTTCCAGATGTTCTCTCCCTCTTTCTAGTTATAAGCCTGTAGTTCATCCAGCTGTATCTCATGTCTCATTTTCATGGAAAATTCTGAAGGAAGGTTTCAAGTATTTAGGAAATGCATAGTAGTTAAAAGTTAGTGTAACATGAGTGGGAGAGAAAGCACCCTTCTGCCATAGGTAGCACATTGGAAATTTTATTATTTGCTGGCTTATGGTATTGTTCAATTGAATCCAGTTGCTGTCTAAATGGGTATTGGAATAGATTTGATGACCCTACTTTTGCTCTTTGCTTCACTGTCTTAGCTTTCTGTGAGTTACTGAGTAGATATTTGGGGCTTTAGTATACTGTTCTTTTTCAATCTGTCTCAGCTCTCCCTTACAACTGTGTACAATCCTCTCAACCAGCACAGAAAATGACAAAATACTTTTCCATCGGGACAATCTCTGCTGGCTTTGGTTGGAAGCTGGTATACTAATGGAACTGCTGGAGAACTGATCCCCCACCCAATTCCAAGGAATACACATACTTGTAAAATTCTCTCAAAAAAGATATTCCTGACATTCCTTGTCTGGGTTCTTTTGTTTCTATAAAATGATAATAGATGTTGATGGTTTAAAATAACCATTTTTTGCTTGTTGGAAATACATTGTTTGAAACTTGTTTCCCTAGATCTTGATAGCTGATCTCCCAGGACTGATTGAAGGTGCACACGCAAACAAAGGGATGGGCCACAAATTTCTCAAACACGTAGAAAGAACCAAACAGCTTCTTTTAGTTGTAAGTGAAGTAAAATTTACAGCTTGCTGAAATCAAAGGCACTGCAGTAAATAAAATGCATGTTAATTGCAGTGTAGTTGGAATTTAAGAAATAGATTGTAATTTGCATGTTTATGATAAATGTAGCTGCAGTACAGTTTTCAGAATGGAATGCTCAAACAACTGATGGTAAATTAAGTCCTTCAGTACAATTGAGAACTTAATCAATTAATTTAGAACAGTGAATTGTTCCAAGTATAAATAAAGCATGGGATGACTTCTTTTTTTTTCTGTAAGATCCCATAAAGGTTTAAAACTGAAACCTTTTCTCAGAACCAGCCAGTTCATGCTTCCAGTGTATGTAGTGTTACTTTGGTGTATGGTTACCCTCTGTTATTTATGAGGAATGAGGGCATGTACATGGACATTTTACTGCAAATTAGTTCATAGAGAGTACCTTGATACTGTAACATAACTTAATACCACAAAGCTTGGTTTTCTGTCATTTTTCAGGTTGATATTTCTGGGTTTCAACTGTCTTTTAAGACTCAGTTCAGAACAGCCTTTGAAACTATACTGCTTCTAACAAAGGTAAGTTCTCACCTTCCTAGTTGACAGTTGTACTTACATGCAGAGGCAAGAAAGAGGCTCAGTTTTGATCAAGAACTTCCAAAATGTTAGCATGTCTTCTGGATTTATAATATAAGGCCCGTTAACAAGCTCAGAATTGTTCAAAATGATGAAATCTTTAACTGTCCAGGTGAAAGTGTTCTATTTTATGTTGGGCACAACTGCTCCTTCATTACCCTGTGCAGCATATGGGATATTTCTTACAGTCAAGGTGAAAAGACACATCATGTTCAGTTCCCCAGTCTGGATGCATTTTAGGAAACAGAAATACGTAAGTATAGAATCATAGAATAGTTAGGGTTGGAAAGGACATCAAGATCATCTAGTTCCAAACCCCCTGACATGGGCAGGGACACCTCCCACTAAACCATGTCACCCAAGGCTATGTCCAACCCGGGCCTTGAACACAGCCAGTGATGGAGCATTCACAACTTCCCTGGGCAACCCATTCCAGTGCCTCACCACCCTTACAG
>JASSUY010008509.1:0-15686 GCA_032466535.1 Forpus xanthops
GTACTGTGGTATGGAATACCTCTTTGGTCAGTTTGGGTCAGGTGCCCTGTTTCTGCTTCCTCCAGGCTTCCCCTCCTCCCTGACAGGGCATGACACTCAGGAAGTCCTTGGTCAGACCAAAATATTCTAAGCCATAACTATAAACACTGGTGTTATCAGTGCTGTTCCCAGGCTGAAAGTTGAAAACACAGCATTGCACCAGCTACTACGGAGAAAAATGACTGCTGCTGCTGAACCCATAACACTCCTCCATCCTAAAATTGACAGAAAGTGAAGCACAATATTGGTATACAGCTACTGGAAATACTAGTGAGGGATAAACAAAAACTTAGGCCATTTCTTAAGACTGGACACTGCACTGTGGAGAAAAGGGTGAAAAAATAGGAAAAGTCTGAAATAATTGTTTAGAAGACTGTAGAAGAAAAAAGATGAGAAAGTAAAAAAAGTTAAAGGAGCAATTGAATACAATACTTAATAAAATAATAATAATTATACAAAAAACATCCAAAACTTCCCAACAATTTAAGTGATTCTTAGGGCATAAGATGTAGGTGAAACTCATGTCATTAATAACAATAATGAATTCTGGAAAAATTCATAGAAGACTAAAGGTGAGATAAAGCATTTGTTATTAAATTAATTGAATTTAGTAATTTTCTTGCAAAATTATGAGATTTTTCAGTAATTTTTAATTAATTGATTAGTTTTATTACAATTTTATTAAAAAAAAAGTTAAAAAAGTCTAAAACCTAAGAAGTATTTCAGGAGGCTGTGGAATTTTTATGTATGTTGGCTTCTTACTACTGGCAGTAGAGAGATCTATACTTGTAGCTTAGGTTAGATAATTATCAGGTGAAGGGTTCTAGATAAAAATTCCAACTGAGAGTATTTTGAACTGAACCAAACAAAAGCTTTACTTTGCATATTTTATTGGTAACCTGGAAAAATCATGATTTGAGCAAACTGTCTCTAACTTCACTTTTTTTTTTTTTTTCTCTCATCTGCTGAACAAGAAAAATATTTCCTGTCTACAGAAGAACTGAAGTTCTTTCTTACTGTCCTTTGTATTTTTCTGAGGCGTTGATCAAACAATATGCCTGAGATCATGCAATAAGCTAGTAGCTAATATTTTGTTTCTTGAGTCTGGTAATATTCTTAAGATGCACAGATACATGGAACAGCAGAAGAATAATGCCTATTTTTGCTAGGCACACAGGTGACTGAGTTTTATTTATGATGTCCAAAGAATGAGTTATGTTACAAATAGTTTGATACACAAATTATATTCAGGATGGAACATCATTGTAAATTATACATTATGTCAATTTTCATATAGAACAAGAACAATGAGTTTAATATGCACTGGATGCAATGAAAATTATTTTTTTAAATACACAGAAAAGGAATCTCTGAGACAGAAATAATGCATCTCTGAGCTGAACTGGTGTCAGTAAAAAGTCTTATTTAATATTCTGTTGATTTTTTTTATCTGGCACTTCTACGTAAAAACAAATTTATAAAAATCTGCTGAAACTCTGGGCTGAGTCTTTATTTGTAGATATAATTGCTGGTAGCAGAGCAAAAAGCACACCTTTTAATCACAAACAGAACTTCACCCCTGCTGTCACTCTAAGAAAAGTTTAAAGTCTTTATAAAACTCTGTCTTGCATCTTTGCATGTGATTGCTAATGAAAGCCATTACTTTTCACAGTCCATCTAATTTGATAAGTGCAATTTTTCAAGTTATTGATTTCTAAGCATTCAATAAGCAATTGTGTGAAGACTTTTCCATTTTTACATATAGAATATTTCTT
The DNA here is from genome assembly GCA_032466535.1 of Forpus xanthops. NCBI lineage: Eukaryota > Metazoa > Chordata > Aves > Psittaciformes > Psittacidae > Forpus > Forpus xanthops. Next base: position 1,815 of record JASSUY010008509.1, read on the forward strand.
ACATATTTTTGCAAGTTATAAAAAACAATAGTTTTTTCACTCACAAAATGGGCATATTTTGTTTCTTGACGATATGCTGTAGGTATTGTTGTGGTTAAAGCTGTAAATCATGCAGTTTGCTCACTCACTCTCCCCTCTTCCCCCTCGCCCCAGGTTGGGGAAATGGGGAGAAGAATTGAAAGAATATAACTACCAACGATTGAGATAAGAACAGTCCAGTAACTAAGGTACAACACAAATCACTACTGCTACCATCAATAATAATAATGACAAGGGAAATACAAGGGAAGAGAACACAACTGCTCACTACCCGATGACCGAGCCATAAACTGAACTCTTCCGTGTTCCTGCCCCCAGTTTTTTACATTCTGGGCATGAGGTGCTGTGGTATGGAATATCTCTTTGGTCAGTTTGGGTCAGGTGTCCTGTTTCTGCTTCCTCCCGGCTTCCCCTCCTCCCTGACAGAGCATGAGACTCAGGAAGTCCTCGGTCAAACTAAACATCCTAAGCCGTAATTAAAAACATTGGTGTTATCAGCACTGTTCTCAGGCCAAAAGTTGAAAACAGCTCTGCACCAGCTAGTAAGAAGGAGAAAAATGACTGAACTGCTGAACCCAGGACAGGTATATAGCCAGTAATATACATTAAATTACTTTGAACGGGATTTTTATTATTTTGCATAATTAATCTTGTATAAGTTAAAAGTGAAAAAAAGTTGATCACAACATGATTTATTATTTGAGTAATATTATGATATGGCATTTTCTGAGTAAAGTGTTATTTATTTGGGGCCAGGTCTTCAGTGGAATGTAGGAGAAATGTATTTCAATTGAATATGTAAAATACATAAGTACTCTATAAAGTACTCTGCTTTCTACAGTGATACAATTCTGCGATTTTCTGCATCTCCTTGAATACCATTTCCAGAATGGAGAAATTTCTAAATCTAAGCCTCTGCTTACTCAGAGAAATGCAGTGTAGTTTCAAATCATATAAATTCTCCGAACTCTATTTCAAAGTAAGTTTTTTTTTTCCTTTTTAAACTTATTTAAGATATAATGTTGCGTACGATTGTTTGTTACTGCTGTTTTCAAACTTTTGCAGGTCAGGAATGGCAGTTCTACTAATTACTTTTCCATTTCCCAATAAAAGAGATACAGGTGGCTAAACCTATATGTGAAGTCTCTTTTTTCCTGACATTTTCTCTTTAACTGTCCAACAGCATTACTGTAAGCTAGGGCATTTCATTTCTTTACACTTTATATTAAAGCTTATTAATGTGTAAAGTCAATGAGCAAAATCAAGTCTGAGTAGTATGGTCTTACTTGTAATAAATGTGAACAACTGTATAAGGTGAAGGGCATGGCAAGTCAGATACCTACATGATCATAGTGTACTAACTAGTCTGTCCAAAATACATTCTGAGGATTAATCTTGTTTGTCTTGCCACAAAACCCCTATTCATACCTAAATAAATCTTATCTTTGATGAAAAGGTTGAAGGTCTTTAAGGTTTCCCTAGGAGACCATTGGTCAGAGTGCCTTTTCCTTATAATTTTCTGTGTACAGCTGCCATCACTTACAGTGATCTAATGTAAGTGCTTAAAGGATTGTTAAATTGTAGGAAGAATCAGAACAATTTACCGGGATTTTACTGCTGTTTTACCTTTCTTTTTTTTCAAAGAAATTTTGAGCAAGTAAAGGGCGATTAGAGAATAGCACCCTTGTTCAAATCAAAGTGCTTTTTCTAGGAAAGGAGAAGCACTATGGAATCAGATGCTGTAGACCCTAAGAGTTAAGCTTTTATTTCTGTTTACACTGGTTCAATATCCATAAAGGCTCAAAGTCTGTATTTTCTCATCAACACCTTTGGGCTCTTTTCTCTTTTAGAGTTCCTAAACCTGAAAATTAGTCTGCACAATTTTGCTGAAGTGGATTTCTTTCCTCTTTTCATTTTTTTTTTTTTATGTGCTATGCATTCAGGTTTGCCATTTAATAAAGAAACACTTCAGATTCTTGGTTATTTTCAATGCTGATAATTTCTGTGAGCCTTTCAGTTTTCTTGTATTGAAGTATCACACTTCAGTGTCATTATTGCAATCCTGTGAAAGGTTTGGTTTCCTTATTTCTGTATTATTCATTGAGTCATTTAAAGGTTAAAAATAGTCTAGTCTAAATAGCTCCTGAATGTTTCAAATTCCCACACTAAACTCATGTTTTTGCACATGCCAACTGAGAAAGATTATGGAAAAAAAACATCTGGAATCTGTCCTGCACAACGATTTTGAGGTACACAAGTGCTAAAAAGGGTTTTGAAAGAATCAGGGAATCTTCAGATGAATTTGTGCTGGAGTTCCTTCAGAGTGCAATCAACAATATATTCAAAGAGAAAAGTTTATTTTCATACCACTGATTGGGCATAAGCACTTATATGTGGCTTTCATGAACTGCTAGAAAGTAAGTGGCATTTGCTGACTGATTCTCTTTAACTAATTCCTCCTTTAACAAGCTGCTGACTGAATTTAAAGCACTGATTATGCAGACAGCATTTGTAGTGAAAAAAAGATACCTCCTGAATAGGATAAGTAGCAGGCTTTTTATCTGGGCTTTCTTAGAAAACAAATAAAAGATTAACTTATTGTCTTCTACTAAGCTTATTGTTTGCTAGTTTACAGGGTAATAATTTAAATGTGCTGGGCCTTTGGGGCTTGCTTTTAAGTAGACATTTAATGACTTGCTAAGTTACAGATATACTGCTGAGTCTGAGGGTGGAAAGTCTTGTTTATAAATGGCAAACAAGAAAGAGGGCAAAATTTGTGGCAAACACTGTCTAATGACTCATGAGCAAAATAGACTAAGCTCATTGCAACCCAATCTAACATAATAGAACTGACACGTCAGGGTACTTCTCTTTTTCTGACCTGAAAAGGGCAGCATGTTTTGAATAGCCAAGAGAAGGCAGGATTAGTACCTTATCTGTTAAAGTATAAACTTCCTTAGGCCTAAGTTCTGAATAAGCAAACAATATGAACTAATTTAGATCTGCTCATTCTTGTTATTTTTGGATTTCAGAATTGCTGTTGTCACTTCTACTCTACCTGGTGGAAGGGAAGAAATGAGTCTGACCCTAGAATCCTCATTTATTAGGCACCAATTTATTTCTTGTAAATTACTTGTCATTCTAATTCTTCAACAATAAAAGTAAAGAAGTCGTCAAAGTGAGGAAAAAAAATGAAAGAAAAAACCTGAAATATCTACACACTACCCATACTAATGAACTTAGCTCCATTATTACAGTTTTTTGTGAAAGCACTTGTTGATCATCCAAAGATACCAAAATAAACTTGGATTTTTGATCAACGTGGCTTGTACTCCAGACTGGATAGGAGCACATGAGCAGATTATGTTTGTTTTACCCTTTAGGAGAGCTTTGCAAGAGACACCTGGCATAAAGTATTTAATTATGTAACAAGATTGAGTATAACAGGATTAGAGAAATGTTCCTTTCTAAATTAGTAATACATAACAGTTTCTGTTGAGGAATCATGGTTAATAAAGTTTTGCCAGTTTAATTTCCTACAGACAGGTTCACAGTATTGTATTTCCAACATACAAATGGCAATATTGATCAATATAAGCCAGCTGATAGTATCTCAGAATCCAATTTAATGCTATGCAATTGAAGTTTCTGTGGGTAATAATTTTAGAAGATAACTCATTCTCTTAAATAATTAGCACTAGTATGTGGCACAGAATAGATGGTGGGGTGAGATAGAAAGGTAGCTCTATTGGCTCCCTGTAAAATTATCTGCTGGCCATATTTCATTATGCAGGCTTCCAGATACTTTAAAGGAATTCTGTGAAGCTTAGTAATTACTGTGACAGAAAGACAGACAGCATTTCCTTCTTAAACCTTTAGACCTTTGTACAAAGACTGTAGGAGAGCATGTGGAATACTTTTTGGACAAAAACTAATTCAAAAGTAAACCACTAGCATATATCAGAAAGAAATACTATTTTCTGAACTGTACTATAATCCACAAAGAGTCAATACAATAGAATTTTTTGTTTTAATAATTGATATTTAAAATTATTATTAATTATCTAATTAATCATTTTAATTCTTCATTATATTAATACACTTCACAATTTTTCTACCACTAGGAGTACAGATTGGGTCTATTATGCGTCTATTGATATCATTTTTAGAATATAGTATCTACTGAATATAATGAACCTCATGCAATGAAACTGTTATAACAATAAAGTATAAAAATTTCTTATGTGCTCCTTTATATTTTGATAGAATATATAAAATAATCACATTGGTTTGAATTAATTGATAACATTGTTTCATATGCTGGACTAAAATACGTTCTCATTTGCCCTTTCATAGATTATGTAAGCTGTTTCATACATATCTAGTCAAAGTAAAAAAATAATCAGCTTTATATATATGAAATTCTTAATTTTTTGTTACTACAAGATACATAAAATCTTATGGCTTTCATTTGAAATAATCTCATTACGTATTTGTAAAGAACAGGATATCATCTGTGTTGTGAATTATTTGGAAATACTAGCATTAGTTTCCTCAAGGGCTAGTACATGTTGACACATTTTCTTATTTTCAGTAAAAGTCTGAACTTGAAACACTGAATTGATTTTAACTAAAAACATATGGCTATATGATAAGGAAATAATTAAATTTTCCAATTTCCCTTATATTTCTATTTTCTCTTTTTTCACCTTTTTTTTTTTTTTTTTTTTTTTAAATTGCAGACACCATTCTCTTTGTAGGCTAAATTTACTTTGTACTAATGCACGTTTTGGTTAAAAGCACGTAATTTATCATTCAGAAATATTCCCCACTGATTACAAATTAATTCAGTTAGAGTTTTATTTTTCTTTCCCAGGTGGTGTAAAATAAATGTGAATTTGAAGAAGTGAACGATGCCAGGCACCCTTAGAATCAGTGGGAAGATACAATTGCTCTCTCCATTATTTTATAAAATCATAGAATCATGGAATAGTTTCGGTTGTGTCCTGGGTTCAGCAATAGCAGTCACTTTATTCCTTCTTAGTAGCTGGTGCATCACTGTGTTTTTGACTTTCTTCCTGGGAACTGTGTGTTGATAATACTGATGTTTTAGTTGCTGCTTAGTAATGTTTACTCTGACCAAGGACTTTCTGAGTCTCATGCTCTGACAGGGAGAAGGGGAAGCTGGGAGGAAGCAGAGACAGGACACTTGACCCAAAATAGCCAAAGAGCTAGTGACAGCACATCATGCCCACTATATAAACTGGGGGCATGTCATGGGTTCAGCAGCAGCACTCATTTTTCTCCTTCTTAGTAGCTGGTGCAGTGCTGTGGTTTTGATTTTGGGTCTGGGAACTGTGCTGATAGCACCAGTTTTTTCAGTTAGTGCTTGGTAATATTTTGTCTGACCAAGGACTTTCTGAGCCTCATGCTCTGCCAGGGACGAGTGGAAGCCGGGGGGAAAGCAAAGACAGGACACCTGGCCCAAACTGACCAAAGACATATTCCATACCACAGCACATCATGCCCAGGATGTAAAAATGGAGGGCAAAGACCCAGAAGGGTGGCGGGCACAGTGTGGTAGGGCTTGGTATCAGGTAGTGAGCAGTTGTATTCTCTTTCCTTGTATTTTTCTTGTCATTATTATTATTGGTGATAACAGTAGTGATTTATGTTATACCTTAGTTACTAAACTGTTCTTATCTCAACCTTTGGAAGTTGCATTCTTTCAGTTCTCCTCCCCATCCCCCCGGGTCTGGGGGAAGAAAGAAAGGGAAGTGAGTGAGCAAACTAGTGAGGGCCTTAAACCAGGACAGGACAGTTTCCAGGAAGGGCTACATCACTGCTTAGGTTGGGTTGGGTGTCAGTTGGCAGGTGGTGAGCAGTTGTATTCTCTTCACTTGTTACTTCCTTTATCATTACTATTATTTGCTGTAGCAACAGCGGTTTGTGTTATACCCCAGTTACTGGACTGTTCTTATCCTATTAGTTACATTCTTTCAATTCTCCTCCCCATCCCTTTGGGAGTAGAGGGAGGAAGGTGAGGGTGTGAATGAGCGGCTGCAAGGTTCTGGGTTGCCTGCTAGGCAAACCATGACAAGTTGGAAGGGACCTTGAAGACTGTCTAGTTCCAACCACTGAACTATATGCAGGGACACCTTCCACTAGATCAGGTTGCTCATATTTCTATTTTGAATAACTTTATTAAAGAATAAAGAAATTAATTACTTCCATGTCTATGCTAAAAAAAATTAAAAAAATAAAAAATTACAGTGTTAATAGACTTAAAACTTAAGTTGTCTCTCCTAATGCAGTAAGATTTTTCTATCTTGTACTTCCAGTGGTGAAAAGTGGGAAGGATGCATTGTTTACATATATCAGACTGTGGAAGCCTGTGGTGAAGTCTGGTCACATCTTATCAACGTGGAGTTTCTCTTGTGGTTTACAGACTGTCAGGATGCAGCCACCCCTTGCCACCCCATTGTGACATGGATTCATGTAGCTCTGAGGAATTCTACCAAGCTGTACACCATGCGGAGCAAACCTTCAGAAAGATGGAGAGCTACCTGAAGCAACAACAACTCTGTGACGTTATCCTGATTGCTGGGAATCGCAAGATACCTGCACATAGGTAGGGTATAAGATATTGAAACTATGAAAGTAAATGTTTTGGGTTTGCTTATGTTTTAGAACAGTGTTTTCTGTGATCCCTTATACCTGCTTTCTTCTTGCTTTAAACACCACAAATTTACGTGGCTGTACAAGGCAGTATTTGAAGGTTGAGCCTCTAAAGTTGGTTCTTTTTTTTGTACAGATTTAAAAAATTAAAGAAGCACTCAACTATCAAACTTGCAATGAATGTGCCAAACATTTCTCCCTGCAGTGTTGCTAGTCATGTGTGAGGAGAATGGAAATTTCTGAAATGAGATGCTGTGCAGCTACACTTGATCACAGAGTCATTTCAGCTTAAGATCGTAATACTCTGATCAGGCATAGTCTCTCAGACACTTAGAGTAGAATAATACCAAGTACAGACTTCCAATGACCTGTACTTCTGCATTGACTAAAAAAATATCTTAATTACTTTTAATGATAATCATTAGTATAAAAATTATTATGACATTTTAATTTTTAAAATTCTGTAAGATTACCTGGCATTAAAGAAGCCACTATGTATACGAAAACAGGCTTGGTTTTAGATTGTAATTAGAGCTTAAAACAGTTATTTTTCATTGAGATTTTGGTCTTAGCTATTGACTTTGATTTAGCACATGCAAATAAAAATCCAATCCTAGAGTTTAGATTAAAATAGAAATTACTTCTGAGTTTCCAGGCAAGCAGGTTTTTTGTATTTGAACTCTACATAATGCTGCAAAGTAAGGGTGACATATTGCTGCTTGTGCCCTGCTTTCTCTGCTGAGCTAATAAATTCAGAGCAGACTATGGCTCCCCAGCACAGAAGCCAAAAAAAAAAATGCTAATGTATTTGTACACTCAGAAATTAACTTTCTGATATAGAGGAATACTATAAAGTCATCTCAGCAACTTGGATCTTGCAAAATTGTTTCTGGCATAAGTGAAGATAGACACAAAGACTATTTTTTTTCTGTTTTACAGAAAAATTGACTATTTTATATTCTAACCCCCATAATAATAATTAAAAAGATGCAATATGGAAGACTGCAAATCCAAAGCTGTTGTTCAAATACTAAAAAGTAAAACCAGAAAGAAACCTTCATTAAAATTAAATTGACCCAGTGTTTATAATAAATGAGAAAATTACCCCACTTTACAAGCAGTAACAGATTGATCCAGGTAGTTTGCAGCACACATGAAACAGCATGGTTTCAGATTAATAGCTGTAATAAGAGTAGAAGTCCTTGTCCTCTTCTTTCAGCATTTTTTCTTTTAAGACTTTGTTTCTACTCTCTTGTTTTCTAAGAACTGCCATTCCTGTTTCTTCCTTGTGTTCACCTACCAAGTGATAAATAGATGCCAGCTAAGTCCCCAGTGGCTTCTACTCACTGACTTGGCAACTGACACAATTCTGGTGTTCAAGACTTTTTACTGCTGTTAAAAGTATCATGCATCTGGCACTTTATGCACCCCTGACAATTGTGGTCTGATGCCATTTTTTATCTAGATCACCAGCATCTTTCCTTTATGTGCATAACAAGTACAGAGGGAATAATACTAATCTACAGTCTTTCTGTCCATCTGAATTTTCAATGTTCCAGAGGCGCAATATGTGCCTTAAAATACCTCCCATCAAAAAGAAAACTGGAGGGATAATAACCTAAGGCTTTGTAATTGGTGTCAAATTTTACATGCCAGTATATTACTGCCAGTTTATATCATCCCTATTAAACAGGGAAAATGATACCAAATATGGAATATTTCTATGTTATCTAAGAAGCTTTTTTTTTTTTTTTCCTAAATGTAGTTTAAGAATGTAGATTCAGACATTGAAATTTTATTCTTTTTTTTTTTAACTTATATGTGTTGAAAAAAGTGAAAAGCAAAATAGGACAAGTAAATTTCAAGAAGGAACAATATTCTCATTCTTTCTTAAAAAAAATTATGATATACTATCAGTCTTTATTTACTCATATATTCCTGCTTGAGAATGAAACCGAAATTGATCTTTCCAATCTTCAGAAATCTTTTGTAATTATCATGATCTGTTAAAGACAGAGTGGTCTTTCAATAACATTGCTGAGCTCAGCCATTGCTCCTTGAACATATCCTCTCTGGTTCCAAGGACATGTGTATGTCCAGTTCACTTAACTTCAGTGTAAATACATCTTCTATTATGAGTGATACCCCACAGATCCTGTCACTGGGCACAGGGACCTAAAAGACCTGACGGCAAACCATGCTAAAAAAATAAAAATAAAAAAATAAAAATAAAAAAAAGTTTTATTGCTGGTAGCATTAGCTCCTTTTTTCCCCTCTTCTCTAATCACATATCTTGATCATGTCTTTTGGTGATCTGTTTAAATAACTTATTCTCTAGAAGAGAAGTTACTGCTGTGCCATAACTCTAATTTTAAAATATTATGAACATGGCATTTGTAGTTTCTCCACTCACTTTGGAGATGCATCCTCTATATATTTTTCTCATTTGCTGTACCTCTCATATAGAGTATAACCTCTTTCAGACATTACAACTTTGCAGTGCCTGGAATAGAAAGAACTCAGACATTGCTGTTACTAAACAAGCAAATTAATAAAGTCACCTTACTATAATTGACACTTCCTTCTTTTATGCAAGATACATTCAGCCAAATGCAGTTGTATCTAGAAATCTAACTAGACTGCAGCTAGCAGATATCATCTGAAACAGAAAACCACTGGGAAGTAAATCTTATACAGAACTATAGTGACATGATCAGAGCAGTAAGTATTTCCAAGGTAAAAAAAAAATTCTTACGCAAACAATAATCCATAGGTCAAGATGAAATTAAAATACATATTTGCCACAAATAATTTGGTTATTTTGTTTGAAGACAACTAACTTGAATTGCATTGTTTTTAAATACTGTATTTGAAATACTATATTCTACAGCTGCTGAATAAACATCAAAAATGCCAAAACCAGCCAAAGTTGATACAAATGATAGATAGACTTTTAATATTTACACTAGAGAGTTCATTAAAACTTCCAGCCAAGAAGTAAATAATATAGGCAACTCTAAACTCAGACTAAGGCTTAAGCCATAAGTTGCTGACTAGGAATGGTGCGTAAATACAGGAACTGGATGTAGGAGAAAAAGATTCAGAGCAGCCCTGTGTAGAAGGACTTGGGGGTGTTGGTCAATGAAAACATGAACATGAGCCGTCAGTGTGCGCTTGCAGCCCAGAAAGCCAACCGTATCCTGGGCTGCATTGAGGAGCATGACCAGCAGGTTGAGGGAGGTGATCCTGCCCCTCTGCTCTTGTGAGATATCACTTGGAATACTGTGCAGTTCTGGTGTCCTCAACATAAAAAGGACATGGAACTGTTGGAACAAGTCTGGAGGGGGGCCACAAGGATGATCAGGGGACTGGAGCGCCTCCCATATGAAGACAGGCTGGGAAAGTTGTGGCTGTTCAACCTGGAGAAGGCTGTGTGGAGACCTCATAGCAGCCTTCCAATATCTGAAGGAGGCCTATACAGATGCTGGGAAGGGACTCTTCATTAGGGACTGTAGAGATAGGAGAAGGGTAGTGGGTTCATACTTAAACAGAGGAAGTTTAGATTGGATCTGAGGAAGAAATTCTTTCCTGTATGGGTGGTGAGGCTCTGGAATGGGTTGCCCAGGGAAGCTGTGAATGCTCCCTCACTGGCGGAGTTCAAGGCCGGGTTGGACATAGCCTTGGGTGGCACGGTTTAGTGGGAGGTGTCCCTGCCCAGAGCAGGGGGGTTGGAACTAAATGATCTTAAGGTCCTTTCCAACCCTGACTATTCTATGATTCTGTGATATAAGCAAAGAATTTATCTATCCCTATTCAATTAAAAGAAAATGCTCCCATGTAACAGAGTTGGAATTACAATAAAACAGAAAATTCAATAAAAACCCAAAATGCAAAAAATAAAGGTGGAGAGTTGCATCCTCATCTTGTGTTTCTCATTTTCATTGTACTTAGTGAGAGCTTGATATTGTGAATGAAGACTAACCAAGAAACCTACTGTTGTTGATGTTTCAATATTGTCAAATATATTTGAGTTTATAATGAGAGTTCCTTCATTTTCTGATTTATCCAACTATCAAAGATACATAGGCATTTGTGTTCTTTCTGGTATCCAGGGATCAGAGGGGATTCTTAATGTCATGGAAAAGGTAGCATAGATTGAAAAGAAAATTATCATTTACATATAGAACAAAGAAATGCTTTAGAGTGGCTAATCTTTCTACAAATGTTTTTATGAAAAGTGAAAATCTGTCTTTCAATACAAAATTTGAATTTTTCATCATAAATTCAGCTGATGCCTTTTTTGGATGCTCAGCTCTAAAGTAGCATATCTTTTATTTACTATAATACAGATAAATTTAATAAAACTCTTTTCACAAGCTAATTTATGGTCTCCTTTTTACTTCTGTAAGGGGAATAGCAATCTTTTCAGTGTATTTTGAGTGCTACTATAGACAGAAAATGTTTAAGAAAAAAAAAACAGTATCAATAAAGTGGAAAAAATTACTGTAGGAAGTTAAGCTGAAAGGAGAGATGAAAGGGTTAAGAACCAGGTGGAGAAGGAAAGGCAATTTAATGGCAGTGGGTAAAAGAGGTAAAATGCACAGTGTGTAGTCCTAAGAATCCGCTTGTTTTCTTGCTTTACTCAGTAACAGATGCACATGGAAACCACGCAGCAGAAGCAGTACATCTGCTATGTGTGTCACTCACAGATATCTGTAATTAAGGTTTGAGGAATTTCCCATGTCAAACATTGCATCAAAACTGTGATGTTTAGCACATCCTACCATCCATAATTTAAAAATTGTTCAAATAATATGGTTGGGACGTAATGGCAAGACAACAAAAATTCCTGCTATCAGAAGGAAAGCAGAGATACAATTTAAATAAGCTTTTAATATTAACCTTGATTGATAACTTCCATTTTTATAATTTTTTTTTTTAAGAAGAAAGAGTAGTAGATAAAGAATATTTCCTGATATTGAAATGCCATTAATATTTTCAGAGGAATTTCTGTGTTCTCCACAAGGAACTCTTCAGGTTTTATTTGTACCTTTTTCATATGTAACAGATCTTAAGTTCACATTATTGAGTATGTACCAGTTCAAGATTTTGCTCATGCAGAAATGGGCCTTGAGTTTTAACAATTTCTGAGATTTTAAGGTTGGTTATCGAAGTAAGTTTTGTTTTTGATATGACCATGTGTTTAACCTCATTGTAATCAGTGGAGATCTATAGCTTAAGTTACCTGAACATCTGTGACTGACTGTGGTGTGTTGACCTTGACTAGTTGCCAGGTGTCTGCCAAGCCACTCCATCACTCACCCTCCTCAGCAGGACAAGGGGATGGAAATAAGATGGAAAAGCTCATTGGTTGAGATAAGGACGGGGAGACGGCTTATCAGTTACCATCAAATGCAGAGCAGACTTGGGGAAAATTAATTTAATGTAATGCCATTTAATAGCATAGTAGGACAGTTCAAAGCTACAAACATCCCTCTCTTCTTCTCAGGCTCATCTTCCCCCCCAGTTCATCTACCTCTTTATGAGCAGTGCAGAGGGATGGGAAACAGGGATTATTGGAAGTTTGTCATATGTTGTCTCTGCCACTTATTCCTCCTCACACTCTTTCCCCGGTCATAGCATAGCTTAGTCAAGGGAGGTGATTGTCTCACCATATACTGTACTGGCGCAACCTCACTTTGAGTACTGTGTGCAGTTTTGGGTGCCTTAGTATAAGAAGGACATCGAATTACTGGAGTGTGTGCAGAGGAGGGTGCATAAGGTGGTGTTTTTTTTGTTTTTTTTTTTTTTTTCCTTCTTTTTAGAGGGGAGAGGGAGACAAGTAGTATAAAATATAAACATAAACCAAACAAATCCAGGTAGATGACACAATGACAAAGAAGGCCATCCAAGAATAACTTGAGTCACAATGACCTGACAGGCTGCTATTAAAAAAGGGGTTAGATAACACACACGTTTTTCACCAAACTAAGTTCTATGGAGAAGTAAGTTGTGTAGATAAATTAAAAATTCTGCTTTATGGTATCATTTTATATAAAGGGGCTTCAGAATAAAATGATGACAAGCAGACCTCAAAAAAAATCTACATACTTAAGCAGGCAGTTATTCTGGTGACTTCACAGATCTCTACTTCCATCAAATCTAATCCCTGTGTTTCTGACATTTCTCCTCATAGTTCAAATGAGCTAAAATTTAATTTTTACTTCTCCTGTAAGCTTTGTTTCCTGTTTTCCTTGTGGAATTATGGTGAATAAATAAAATAACTAACCCCACAAATAAGGGATTGCAGTTGATTGTGTTGTCTTTTTACATTCAAGTGCTATGTCTGAATATGTGGGTTTTCATGCGGATAAAAATACTGTGCTCTGCTTTGTATTTGTAATACCTTCATCAGCTTTCATCTTCATCACTTTTTGGTAATCGTCAGGATTTTTGCTTATTCCAAAATATAGAAAAAATGCCTGGATTCATATTTTTGTCTTTTTTTTTTTTTCCTTCCATCTTTCTGCTTGTTCAAAAGAGCGGAGTTTAACATACAGCTTGCAGAAGCAGATAGCTTCTAAATTGGCACATTGACACAGACAAAAAATTACACTGCCACAGTGTTTTGGAAAATGGACTTTGTTACCAAGTCTAGTAGCTATGTTATATGCATTATTTGTGGTCTCTGAAAAAAAACTAAAGCTGTGGGAGATACTGTGTGTTTGGTGGAATCAATGTCGGATTTGTGTAACATTCCTAAAATATTGTGGCAACTTAAGAGATGCAATGACATGTACATTTGTGTTTCATTTTGTCCTGTTGAAGCCATAAAGAGACACTTGCTGTATTAACACTTAAATGTCTGGGAGACAGTGAAAGAATTAAAAGAAAATAAAAAAAAAAGAAAAATGTGAAACAAAGACGATAATGTAAAAAGAAAAGGCATGGTCTTCAGGGCAAACAGGGAACATATATCACATACTTTCAGCTATGCATTACATAATAGATTAAAATGGAAGAAAACTATGCTTAAGTAAAGACACAAAGGAAACTTGCTTGTTTCAGGCTTAATCAGCTCTTCAAAATTCCATCTGCCTGTCCGTGGGCTTGGGTGGGGGGGGGGGGCTTGGGGGGGTGTTCCTGGTTTGTCGG
>JASSUY010008511.1:0-17065 GCA_032466535.1 Forpus xanthops
CTGGCAGTGTTCAAGGCCAGGTTGGACACAGGGGCTTGGAGCAACCTGCTCCAGTGGAAGGTGTCCCTGCCCATGGCCGGGGGTTGGAACTGGATGAGCTTAAGGACCCTTCAACACAAACCAGGCTGTGGTTCTATGGTTTTATATTGGTCAGGACAATTGTCAGCATGACTGTGTGCACATCCGTGTGTGCCACTGCAAGGGTGCATTGTCTGCATCAGTGTGCATGTAATAAGTCAGTGCACACATGTGCATGGCAGTGACACTAAGGAAGCTTCTTCCAAACACACAGCAAAGCTCAGGGCCAGGCACTGAGCACAGAGCACAAAGACACAGGGCATCAAGCTGCGTTCTCATTGCCTGTAACAAAAGAGAGTGTCCACATCACTGCATTCCCCCCCAAAACCACCCAGCACAAGGCACAGCACAACCTTTCTCCATGCATGGTCCAAGCTCCACACCTGCCTGGTGTGGAGTACAGCAGTACCCCGGGCTAATGAAGCCTTGCTAAATTGGGTGGTGTGCTTAAACGGAGCAGACTTCAAGAGGGAAGGGCCAAAAACATTATGGAACTCTAATTGCCCAGTGTAGGTTTTAGTCATTTAATGATTTAGATGAGAGAGTTAACTGCTAAAGGGCACTGAAAGCTACACGTGACAGTCCATTCCTTTTGGTGGATGCACATTCATGCCTGGCTGTGCAGAATACAGGTGTAGATTTATGGGAGAAGCTAAGTGTCTTTGGTCTTATTATTACTGCTGAAGAAGACTTGTGCTCTGATTCACTTGGTGGGAAATACTGCGATGCCTCTATCACATCAGGTAGTCCTTAATTCAGTCACATACCAATTCATATGCTATGACAGGAATCATCGGCGCATGAAGACTCACTATCCACACTCCAAAGTAAACTGAGCCTGCTGCCAAGCTAAGAATTACATAGCAGCATCAGTAATGAGGGGCTAATACATCTCCTGAAATGGCTTCTAGACCTGATGAAGTATCTACGCTGTATTGTACCGGAGTTAGGTATTCCAGCTCAGAATTAACTGAAGACAACGTGATCATTTGTACATTGCAGAACTGGGCAAGAGAAGCAGGATGAATGATATGACAGGAAGCATGTGATCCTGCATTCCTCAGAAGACTCTACTTCCAAACGTGTCTAGATGTGCTACAGAAACTGAAGCAGATAAACAAAGGTAGCCACATAGTTTGTTCTATGCTATATACTTAGTGTTGATCTGCACTAACGTCTTCCAGCAGGTTCTAGTACTGCTGGCTGCTGAGCTACTAGGAGTGCCTAGGGTAGTTTAGTGCTTCAGACAGGTCACCTGCAGAGACAGCACATAGCACGACGCAGGCATTTCTGGTTGTAAGTCTGAAGAAACAGCATCTGAGGCAGCACAGTAGAAATCTAGTGAAGGAGTCCTGCGTACCTGGAGGAGAAGAGAGTATGTCATACACAGAGCTCCTGAAGTGTCTGTCCCAGAACCTGGAAAGGTATTCATAAGAAAATCTCACCTTATGACAAAAGCAGAAACATTACGTCTTTTCTTCTAGGTACAGACTCTTTCTCAACCAAATTTAGCTCAGTAGCTTTCGATCAGAGCAGATCCACATCCCCCATGCAAACTTTGCATTAGGTTCCCAAGGACACAGGCTCAGTTTGAGTGAACTGGCGTAAATTCACTGGTTTCCAATGCAACTACAAGAGGTAAAGCTCTCTTTTCATTGATGATGGGAGAGCAAGGAAGGAGTTTACCAGAGCAGGCCTTGATAAGCTAGGGCAGATTCATAAATCTCACCTTTCAGTCTGTGATCCAAGTACTCCAGTATTGCTCTAATAGGCTGAACAGTTCCAAGAATTAAGGCTCCAAATGCCAGCAAACCTGTATGGTATGTAAAACAAAGTAAATTACTGTGATACTGCACATATATGCATATTTACAGTTATACATGTATGTGTGTATGTGTGTACATAGAAATAACATTATAACTGGAGGAAGGCTATTAGTGGGAATTACACATACTAATGGACCATCACCCTCATCCACAAGAGAGAGGAACAGGATGAAGCCATTGGTGCTTTTGGTGTTTGAGTGCTGTGTCTGTGTAGTATACATGTATTTGGGTGTGTGTGCTTAGTGGGAATACCTGCTCAGACTTGTATCTGGCTGGAGCTGGGGGCACGGAGCTGTAAAAGCCTTGCTGCTGTTGGGCTACAGGATTCAGCCCCCCCCAACAACTGTATTTTCCTGACTGGACCAGGTTTGGATGGAAGAGAGTTAGATTTCTTCATAGAAGCTTGTACAACACTATGGTTTGGACTTGTGATGATAACAAAGGGATGTTTTAGCCACTGCTGAGCAGAGCTTACACAGCATCAAGGCCTTTCCTGCTCCTCACCCCAGCCAAGCACACTGGGAGTGCACGAGGAGTTTGGAGGGGACAAAGTCACCCCTGCCATGTCCCATCTCTGGCAGTGTCCCCAGGCCAGCTTAGAGCAACCTGCTCTAGCAGCACGTGCCCCTGTCTGTAGCAGGGGGTTGGAACTGGATGAGCTTTAAGGTCCCTTCCAACCCAAACCATTCCATGATTCTGCAATTCAATTTGACTATGACACAGCCAGGAGAGCTGACCCCAGCTGACCAAAGGCATATCCCACACCATATGGTGTGCTCAATAGTAACAGCTGGGGGAAGAAGGAAGAGGAGGTGGGAGACACACTTGTAGTGATGGTGCTTGTCCTCCAAATGGAGCCATGCTGCCCTGGGGATGGTCAAACACCTGCCTGCAGATGGGAAGTGGTGAATGGATTCTGCATTGTGCTCTGCTTGTGTACACAGCTCTGCTTTACCTACTGAATGTTCTGTGTCTTAGCCATGCATTCTCACACTCTCACCTTTCTGATTCTCTCCCCTGTCTGAGTGGCTGTGTGGGACATGGCTGCTCACCGAGAGGAAAACACAGTCCTGACTCACCATTTTCCTTTGGTATTCCAAATCTGGCTTCCCTACGTGTACAATATGTGCTTGCTGGATATGTGACAGGCCTCATACCTGGCCCCGAGGTCTTACTGTACTGCTCATCCGAATGGAGAGCAGCCACAATGGAACATCAGCTGGTTTTCAAGAGGCCCAGTAACAGGAGGCAAAGGCAACAGCAAGCAAACACTGACCCAGAGCAATGGCAAAGTTCACAAGCCAGAGACAGACAAAGGCATTGGCTAACTGGAAGATGAAGATGTACTTACGGAACAGGCTTCCTCCTCCATGAAAAGCGAAAGTACGTCGAGCTCTTGGGCACAATTTAATCACCATGATTGTATTAAAAGTCTGTACAGGAAGAAAACCCAACAACACAGTGATAAGTGAATTCGGTGTTCACAAGCCCTGAAATTTAGCAGCTTAATGCAAATCACATCATTCTGCTTGATGTCTCATTAGATCATTCAGCACTTCAGTACTATGTAACCTGTTCACATCTATAAGGATTCATATTAATGCTTTATGCGGGTATTTGAACTATACTGTTGGCAAACAGGGCTGTTTACCACATGCCTGGAACCTGGAGATATGGGATTTGAAAGTCAGAAATATCCTTTTCAAATACACAAACTCTTCAGTAGCATTAAGGAAAAGCTGCTCACATTAAAAAGTAATAGTAAGGAAAAGGGAATATTTGAAAACAAGAGGCCAAATCTGGCACCACGACCGAACTGAAATCAACTGAGCTGTGCTATTCTATACAAGCTGTGGAAGTGTCACAGCTTCCCTCCCCTATCTCACAGTATTAAAACAGGAGAAGTCTTGACATCAAATTACTCTTCCCTACTTCTGTTGTTTAATTCATGCATTTGCTCAGTTTGGGCTTTCAATAAAACCAGTCAGTTCCTAATCCCCTTTTCAGTGGTCGGGTAGCAGGACGGTGGGGAATTGTCTGGGATGTACCTAAGCACAGCAGAACATTGACATTTAAACACCTGAAAAGAACCCTGACAGAAGATTTGATAGATTTTTATCAAATTTACTGATTTATTATTACAATTATTTATTTCTATTTTCAACACCAATTCAACCCCATACTCAAGTCAAAAGGATTTCTGGAGCTTCATAAAGGTCATCACTGTGCCAAAAACAGACGAGCCTCTGCTTTGAAACTTACTGGTCTCCGGGCAAGTTTGAGGCACAGCTTTCACATTCTTCCATTGCCTTTTGAGAACCACAGAAACAGAAATCCTCCTGAATTCAGGAAGACTTTTCCAAATAAACCTGTATTTCTGCATCCTCCTTTCCCACCCATGAAATGAGTGCTGGTTCATACCTGCTCACAGGACACTGCAGCAAACCAGATCTGCTTTATACCTCTAAATTGCTTTTAACAAAGGACTCTTAGCTGAACACGAAGCACTAGTTTCAGATTTAACATGAGGAATCCTTACTCAAGATAGGCACATTTTCTCCCGTTGCATTCAATAGCGATTAAAAAATACAATTGGTTTAGCTCTCACTACTTCCTCTGGGTCATGAGTCCGCTTTGCATACTTGCATGGTGTTTGATCAGCCATTACTTTGTACACAGGTTCTCCTGATGTAGCCAGAAAACTGAATGAGATGTTTTAAAGAGGAATCACAGAGCTGCGGGCTTTGAGCAATGCAGGAGTCTGCACTGGGTAACCACAAGCTCAAAAGCACTTGTGCCAGTGACAGGAAAACTGCTCTTGCTATGCAGAGATGCATATGAAGTGCCATAGGTGAGACTGAATACTTTCATTACTGACAGAACTAAGGCATACTTCACCCCAGAGATACATGGCACGGCCAGAATGGGCAAGGGGAATAACCTTAAAAGCTAACTCAGTCTCCCCTGCACACCCACCTCTGACAAGGCATGTTATGCAGGAGTAGTTCTTCAACAGCCAGGATTTTGGTGGCAGTAGACACAGAGCATAAGGATAAATCACTGTCCTGTACAGCAGTAACTGACCCTCTTTGCATGAGAAAGAGCAATTCGTTTCCAGAGAGCAGCTGTCCCCTTTCTGACACCTTGCCAAAGCCTTGCCTTTCCAGGAACAGCCAGTGGCTGCTGTCAGGCCATTCAGAGGACTCAGGGAGCTCTATGTTCCCTCACTCCTTTCGCACATTTTTCTGTACAAAACAAACATGGAGCCCACCCAAGCTAACTAAGCGACCATTAACATCAGGTCTATATAGCATATAGCCAAGAACATATTCAACCTCTTTGCTGAGGTTCCTTCTTCACCCCTTGCAACCAACCTTATGTAGTATAAAACACCTTATAGGGTCTTCTGCCTTGGCATGGATTGCCGTGTTCCAGCCTGTCTTCTATTTGCTCCTTCTCCATTACTGCTCCACAGATCCAGCTCTTCCTAGGCCACAAACCCATTTCAATCACACCTTCTTGCTGCAGTAATGACCCTTTATTTCCTTGTCCCACCCTGCTCAGTTCACATGCTCTTCCCTCGGCTCCTACACACCTGACATTACCTCTTGATACTCTGCATTTGAGGACTCTGTTCCCGGCCCCTTTCCAGCCTTAAGTTCTAACTTGCAAGGGCAGTCCAGATCCCATTCCTTAGCAAGATCAGCATCAGTATGATTATGACCTCAAAGTATTATCACTGGAAAGAAACAGAAGTCAGATTTATCAAGAACTGAACCAATATGCTGCCTCTGTAACACACCCCCCTCCTGCATCCCCCCTTGTGTTTTGCACTATTCCTTATGAACTCGACAGAATTCCCTGCTAGAGCAGCTCTTTCCTTCTCTCACTGCAACTGCCAATCTTCAAACCCATTTCATAGCTTTGGGAGGGGGAAATTCGACATGCCCAGAGTTTGCCAGAATGGGCAGGACGCTGACAGTTCACCCTTAACAAGTGCTGGTATTTAAGAAGAGTCAACTTCTGATTTCCATTTGTGTCAGTTCAAATCCTACTGCTGCAATTAAGAAGTAAAAGAATTCTCTGGACACCACTTCCAGAAGGCAGGCTTAAACGCCTGAAGCACACCTCCTCTGACCCTGAGACACATCCATTAATTCCGGGTGCCCAGAGGGTCAGACAACATTTAAACCAGCCCAGCAGTGGTGGATGGTTACACAGACAGGCCCTGTCCCCTCCAGCTGAAGAGGAAGACAAAGGGATGGTATCCTTCAGCCGTGGCGTGTCTGGAGGTCTGCACAAGGGAACTGGCTTCAGGTCCCACAGATCTGACACAGTCTCAGAATCCAGACCCACACAGGCAGAGATGATGTTCAATTGTGATTCCAAGCACTATCAGCACTCCTAGCCATCAGAACTGCATGTGCCAAGTGGCCCATGTTGTGCTCAGAGCCACAGATCTTCAGAACAAAGTTTTTGCTGCATACATTTCAGCACCTATTTTTGATATTGTTCTCCTTGAAGGAATACCTAGGCAGGTTGCTTGAAGCTGGTCGCAATCCAGTTCAGCTCTGTCAAGTTAATGTACAAGCATTGTGATAAAGGAAAGCGATGTCAGCCTGTGATGAGCTCTAGACTAGGACTAAGAGGAGCTACGTTTTCTTCAAGGACATTTAACTGATT
Organism: Forpus xanthops; assembly: GCA_032466535.1. Classification (NCBI taxonomy): domain Eukaryota; kingdom Metazoa; phylum Chordata; class Aves; order Psittaciformes; family Psittacidae; genus Forpus; species Forpus xanthops. The sequence goes on from JASSUY010008511.1 coordinate 6,588, forward strand.
CACTGGGTGACTTTGGATAAGTAACTTAATTCCTGAGCACCTCAATTTACTCATCTGAAAGAGACACTGACCTCTGGATAAACGGTACATTGGCTGCTAAGAATCAGGCAGGGGAGTTACACAGAAAGACTCAACAAAATCCTAGTGTTCTCTAGGGCCAGCACGCTAAAAAGTTCTGCTTCAACAATATGTAGAAGATGCTCGTGAACTCGATGATCCAACACAATTACATGAAGACACAAAGCAGAGAAAGGAGATTTAAGTAAACTGCTGCTCTATTTATTTAGCTACCAATGTGGGGAGGCAATGTTTTAGGTTATGTGTCATTCATCATCAGCTAGTGTCTGTGTGCCTGCTAATAGAGCGTTAACAGCAGTGCATGTAGTATTTGACAGCTCCCTTGGAGGGATGCGCATGCTGCAGGCTGTCTTGTTGCATTAGGATTGTTTTAAATACACTGCCCTTGTAAGAGAAAGCAGCGAAGTGTTTTGGAAAACCAGAAGTGATGACATTTGTGATGGTTTGTTCCACAGCCTCAGGTCAACCGCCAAGAAAATTCAGTGACTTGACTACAAAGAGGTCTACAAGAGATGCGTAAGAGTTATTAATCTCAGTTCTGGGGCCCTCACGGAGGGAGCATAAACAGACTGAGAGAGAAAAATGCCCCTCTTTATCTTCATCAGGACTTAGTTATTGCCTTCTGCTTCCCCATTGCGAAGACCGAACACACAGGAAGTAGAACACTAGTAACAAAAGCATTTCTCAGTCTCATCACCAGTGTGACTACATTATATCCCCTTACAAATACACTAGTAGCCTTGCAGAAAAAGGGATTTAACAAGGCAGAAACTGTAGCAAGACAGCAACTGCATCTCCTGAACACTCATTAACAGATACCAAGTTTAAACTTACTCAATGCTAACCACGTTTGCCTCAGCTGCAGGTAAACTCTGAAGTCTCTCTGGAATCCAGTGTCATAAACAGGGAGGTCAGATCCAGGTATTCCTTTAAGGTGGTCCTAACAATGCCAGATGCCTGTTAAGAAACAATCGATATCAAATGAGCGTTTCTGAAGAGTGCAAAGACAAGGTTGGGGTTGCTCTAAATCATAGAATCACAGAATAGTTAGGGTTGGAAAGGACCTTATGATCATTCAGTTCCAACCCCCTGCCATGGGCAGGGACATCTCCCACTAAACCATGCCACCCAAGACTCTGTCCAACCTGGCCTTGAACACCACCAGCGATGGAGCATTCACAACTTCCTTGGGAAACCCATTCCAGTGCTTCAACACCCTTACAGTAAAGAAATTCTTCCTTATATCCAATCTAAACTTCCCCTCTTTCAGTTTGAACCCATTACCCCTTGTCCTGTCACTACAGTCCCTAATGAAGATACCCTCCCCAGCATCCCTATAGGCCCCCTTCAGATACTGGAGTTTCCATTTAATTCTGGGCAAGGTTTGTGATGCACATTACATGCACCAATCCCAGAAGACAAATCTCCTCTATCTCCCTTACGTAACATACGTAAGAATTCTCATTTGTGTCAACATAAATCACCACAGCTATGGCAGTGGAAGGAAAGACATTCACTGTAAGACTTCAGGTTCACATACACTAGAGAAATAAGCGATTGTAATTTAAGATTATGACAAAACCACCACAGAACACTGCTAGCATCTAATCTTTATAGCTGTGAACTGGTTATCTGAGCAGAAGGTGCAATGGAAGCAGCAGTGGGGTGGATGGAAGGAGGTGCTTCAATGATACAGCCCTTCCTGGCGCAGCCTGGCCTTTCAGTGGCTCTCCCGCTGGACCTTTATCAGGCAGTTACCACAGTGCTTAGAACTTAACAGTTCCAAACCTTTTCAAGCCAAACCAATCTGCTTCTTGCTGCCTTTCAATGAAATGTTATTTGCACAAGTATCAAGCAAGCTGTTCCCACAGTACCAGACATCCATACTGAGAAGACATTAATGAAGTTTAAAGAATGTATTATTAAAAAGAAATCAGAGCAATGCTTGCTTGGTCAAGTCTCCCCCCAGTGTGGCATCTAAATACAGAAACCCCATCTGAGTTAATAAAGGTTTACCTTGCTAGCCTTTGTGAGTTGCCACTGCACAGCCCAAGTTTAAAATCACTTCTGTTTTCTGCAGAAGACAGATCTTCAACAAGGGAAGCATTTTGTCCTCAGCACGTCAGCTAAGCAAAACCCAAACATGCATTACCGTGAGACTAGCCAGCTCTAGCATCATGTCTACAGAAAAGTGAGACCAGTGCAAGTGAACACGGACTAAGCACACTGTGGGTAGTTAGTTCAGGTTACTGCATCTGGTGCTGAGTATCAGCACAATTAGATTCTTACTAAATTTCCCTGCCATTTAAGCCCTTCTCACTTAACTGTGTTTAAACCTAGACACTAGTTCTCCCGACTATAGCATTTGATTGCTGTCATCACTTACTTTCCTTGACCAAAATTAAGCAATAAAGAAAATCAGCCTCAGAGGCTGTAGGATTACACATCCCATAACCTGTAATTCCAATCATGCCCCCAAGATGAAAATCCAGAAGAGAACCCCAGCTGTGAAGCTCAACAGGACGAGGAAGGGCAGACTCACAATCAGTGCAATGAACAGCCCACTAGAAAGACAAGAAACAAACACAGGGAGAACAAGCATGAGACTTTCTTGCATGCTTCTTACTCCAAATGAGGGTCACTCCATCTCATGTAGGAGAATGGTTTGTAAAAATGTATTTCAAAATCTTCCTTATGTTTCCTCATGGCTCTCTGTTCTTCGAAAGAGATTATATATGATGGTCTCAGAGGATACAGCCAGAAACTAAGCTCTCAGGGTGTCTGAACAGGACCAATACAGCTCTGGTTTGGTCACTTACACTGGCTGACCAACTCACTGCCTTTCCCCAACCATGGCCTACTCCACAGCACAGAAAGTTACACTGGAGAAATACCTGCATGTGGGGAGGTTGCTGGTTTATGGCCTCCATTTAAAATCCCTGCCTGCAAAGAAACAGTACTAGGAAAGAAACATTTGAGGAGCTTTCCTAGAAAAAAAAGGATTCACTTCAGAAGGAAAACCAATGACTTTTTCCACCTGTTGGAGAAGAAACCAATCAGGGCACAGTGATGCATAAAAAGAACCTGTTCAGGAACTTCTCTTCTGAACATTCCCAGTTTATTTAGGCAGTGACTAAAGACAAAAAAGGGGTTAGCCTGACCACAACCAATCAAAACCGGATGTTTTGGGCAAACTAAGCCTGATGGGCAAAGGGACAAGAAAAAGAACATCCATTTATTTAGGTAAACCTTCATAAATGGGTCTTGAGTCCTAGCCCTTTAAATGCTTCCCAGCACGACGTGTTTTGCCTTTCTGAATAGCTTGTTTGAAATTCAGAACGTATTCCTCAAGCAAAAAGCTGTCATTTTGGAGTTCCTGAGTCTGTTCTTTAAGCAGTAAGTTACCTGTATCTACAGTTAGCTTCAGATTTACACGAGTCCTAGTAACACAACTGAACCAATACATGGTAACAACTGTCCTTAATAGAGTGCTTCCCTTAAACTGAGCCTTGAAAGCAGAAGTTCTTTGGGAGTACAATAAAAACAGAGCAATTCCACATTTGATTTTTAATCCTACCTCCTTTCAACATTAGGCCTTCACTGCCATCACCCAAATTCTGGCACTTATACGTTTGCCCAGAAATCATTGGATGCATGCTGTCATTTGGTGAAAAGTCTGAAGAAAATTACATGCAACCACTTTAAAAGTAACCCCGACTCCTAACAAAAGTATCCCATTTGAAATGTGGAAACTGGCTTCAGGACTGAGACACTCTCTTCACAGAACGGTCAATTCTCTCTCCAGTCCATCTGTTGAGTGGTATCGCCTTTGAAAGAAACTGCACTATGAGCCTGATTTCAGGAAGGGATCTACAGAGAATGGCCATTTCCTTCAGCAAAACAGCTACTTCTTTTCTTTTGGTGCTGCATTTTTACTAATTGCTGATTATTGAGCAATGGTTGCAAGGCAAAACTAACAGCTCGGTATTTTTTGTTAAGTTGTTATGCCTGCTGCACTGGATTTATGGAGTTATACTGGATTTATGTCTTATAATGAATTTAACTATTGCTACTATCAGTTTGGAAATTAGGATGTGTTTTATATGGATACTAAAGACATTTAGCAACTGCAACCGGTTTGAAAGACTATTAACTTTTCAGCTTTGGAATCACCATGCAGATGGGTCCTGCAACAGAAGACAGCAGCTTTCTCCTGGGCAGGAGCCCAGAGGATATTAAGAAGCTACTCCAGACCATACTGTATGCACATATACTGTGCTATCATTACCTCACGTACAGAACTGTAACATCACAGCAGAGTTGAAATCTAGGCTTGGTAACAAACACGTATGTGATCTATTTGTCAATTCCCTACAACACACTCCAAAGTGAGTTTGGAAAAACATAAAAATAGCTATTAGAGTCTTACATTAAAATACGGTACCAGGAAATGGCATAGTCTTCAAAACTCTTTACTCCGATTGGTCTTGCATCCTGGACATTATTGATGCTGCTGAGAAAGACAAACCAGAGCAAAAGTTGCTTTAGCTAGAAAAGCAAAATGTATTTAAACAACAGATAGGCACAGTGAAGAAATCTGAAATATCTTTGCTAATGGTGAGTATATTACTGTCCTCCAGCTCCAGTTCCATAACCAAGGCAACATCAACCATAGTTACCCCAAACCAACTGTAAAAATGCCCCCAGGGCTCCTGAAAAAGCTCTATTAAAAAAGCTTGTGAGTTCTTACTCTCGCCAGATAGAACCGACCATTATGTCACAGTGCATACTACTCAGATGTGCAGTGCACCAAGAGCCAAAGAGTTGTCACTCCAGAACTGCTAATAGCAGAGAAGCACAAAACAGCTCAGTGAAGCAAAAGGAGGACTTCTTGGAGGTGTTTTCCTACCCTGCAAAGCACCTGCCCATATTAATGTTTTCCTAGCATCAAAAGAAATGAAGAATCTTCTTATCAAAGGACAGACAATGGAGTTGTAGACGCCAGAAGAAGGAAACTTTGTAAGCTGAGGGCATTTTCACTGCTGGCAAGGTGCTAGAATGTGGTAGCCTCAGAACCAGAGGTAAGAAAAGGCACCCCTGTGCTCCAGACAGGCTGAGGACGGAGAGCAGCTGGAAAAGGGAGGCTACTGTAGTGGTTTTCTCTCATCCTGGTTGCTACCCAGGACTGGAGATGCTTGCTGTCCATCTACAAGATAAGTGCTGTCTGGCATCAGAGCCTGGGACATTGCCTTTGGATCTTTAGACATGCGCTAAAAACAGGAGGATGCTGATGAGGTGAGATGCCCACGGTAGTAGAAAGGCCTTTGCAGGAAGGCAGAGCTGAGGCCATTACTGGCTGGCCCAAGTCCCGCTGCATGAGGACTTCCATTTGAACCTCCTTTAGCTTTCCTAGATACTAGTTTTTCCTAGGAAAACCACGTTTTCAAAACTGACAGTCACTCTGAGGGACACTAAAGCTTTTGGCTCCTGGCTCGTTCCTGCATACCACAGTGCTGGTTTTCCCCACTGGAACTTTGCAAGCGCTCAGGCACAGAAATCATCTATTAGCAAGTCCTGTCTGGGTACCCTCAGCCATTTGCTGCAACACATTCTGACCCTTTCTTCCAATTCCTCAATTATCTCACAGTCTCAGAATCCAACACGCAAGCATTACAGAAGAGCACAACCTACTCTGCAGCTTCCCTGAGATTGGTTATGTTTGTTTTCCCTCCTCCTTCTTCACACATAGCTCGATTTACCATGGTTAGCACACCTTTGTGGAGAAGCCCAGGAAGCATCTCTTCAGACCTATTCAAAGTACCAGAAGAAAGCAGAAATGTTACACCTGACAGCAAGTGAGCTCTGCTTTTGTCGCTTGTCTCTTCTGACATATTCAAACACTTTAAGAGTCCAGACCAATTGCTTTTCAGCTGATTATCTAATGGAATGTTGACCTTGAGAACACCCGCAAGAGCCATTCTATTCAAAATCAGGATTTTTATGCTCAGGCATGCCGGGATCACTGCTTTCAACTGGAGATTCTAGGTGCTCTCGAGTAACAACAGCAGTATCTGTAGCAGCCTAACAGCTCATAATAAATGCAGAACTTACTCTCTGTCAGTATGTTGGCAGCCTGGGGAAACTGCAGTTTCTTTTTTATCAAGGGTATTAGCACCCAAAACACGTAACAGCAAACATCAGCTCCTTGTATGCCACGTGAGCTCCAGCACTGGTCACTATCACTAGACATTATTGGGGAAGAAGCAATGGGAAAAAAACAAAAACTACTGGTTAGACAGAGGAGGATGAGATTATAAAAGAGAGAGACAACAACAGATGTTTACATACTCGTTTACCTTGGCCTGCTCTTTGCTGCACCGAGCCCTTGGTTACATTCCAAAGGGAAGAGCAGGTCATTCCTCCTGCACACCTGTACTTCTGCACTTTCTGTACCAGGCTCTGATAAGCACTGATGCCTGGGCTCAGTATTCAGCCTGGAATACCTATACCCTCTCCCCCAACAGTTATTCTCAGGAAATAATTAACTAACACATCTCTTTTCCTCCTTCTCTCATCTTCACCTCTTGCTTCCTTGAAAACGATTTCCTGTCTTTTGGGTCAGTACATCATTTTTTCAGACAGATTTGTAACTTTTTATCATTTTCATCCATTATTTTCTCATTTGACAGCCTGTGCCTGACTTATACAATCTGTTTTAAAGCATCGAAAAATAAACAGCAGTTCCTTAACCGCACAAGCTTCTAGGTCAGTGACAGATACTCTTTGAGCTCTGACACCTGGGCTTGCTACTCAGAAACACCTACTGACCACAGTGATAAAACCAGCTTTTTGTCCCCTTAATTCCTCTGCCTCCCTGCATAGGCAGCACTATGTGCAGCACTGAAAGCAATCTGTGCTGTAATTGGGCTCAGGTAGCACCTGAACTTCAACAGCTGCCCAGGCATTTCCTTCAAGCCTACAGCTTGGCTTGGGTTCGGTGCTCACAGGTTTTGGGAGGATAGTTTGTGTTGTAAAGCATTTCTTGTCAGTGAAGATTAAAGAGCAAGAAAGAGCTCTGCTCAACCCAATCACACTCCAGGTGTCCGTGGATGGCTCTCTAGGAAAAGTAATACTAAATCTTTATACTTTCAAACTGTTTAAAACTGAAGGGATGCCACTTGCCAGGTAACAGCGCCTCATGATCTTGCCATTAAACGCTTTTCAGGCTGGAGCTGAGCTTTCATGTGAATGCTTCCAATCTGCAAAGATGCATGTAAGAAATAAAACCACTCACGAGGCTTCCTTGGAATGATCATGAAGGACAATCTTCATCATGCAGGACTTGAGCAGCAGGCTAAAAAGGGGGAAAACAGGAATGTTGAATACACAGCAGAAAAAGTGATCTTTGTCTCTCACCCACTCTGAGAAAATGCCCCAAACTGGACTCTGTAGCCTCATCCCCTGGTGGAGCTGCAAAACACATTCATGATGTGAGAATCCAACCTCTCAGTGTCATTTGGGAAAACACTATTCTTTACTATTCTAGTGACAAGAAAGGAAGAGACCTGTTCATTTTGGATCAGCAGGTGAGGCAGTAATGACTGGGCGATCGTTCCTTGCCTCCTCCTTGCTTTTCTCTTAAAGAAGAGGAAGAATTTAACACAACTAACATAGCTGAATTGTAAGGTGGTTCAGAGATGAGAGAAATAACACCGGACATTTGAGACCAAAATCAGTTCCGTGAAAGGCAGACTTCTTTTCCTATCTGAATTACTGAGGAGCTCTACATAACTCAGGAGTCTTAAGAACTGGTTTGAGACACTCTGCTCCACTGCTGTGGAGCACTTAAGTACTAAAGGATACTTGCCACAGTACACAAACCACATGGAAGTATTCCATCACCTCCTGATACATAAAGACCTTGTGAGGACTGTAACACCAGGCTTGCAGAAGTGCTTGAAGTAATGCCACTGACCTGGTCTGTATCTGCAGGAAGCCTGAACACCAGTGTAGGTCACAAACCTGCCTGAGCACAAAGCTGCAAGAAAAGAAAGGATTTGAAATACCATGACTTAAACAGGCACACTCTGTGCTTAAAGACAACGTCACCTCTGGGAGACAGACATGCCCTGTGGTTCAGAAGAATGCTATCTTTATACAACGGATGAAACTAAGCTGTTGCAAACTGCTGCTGTAGTTAACCAGTAAGTTGGGGTACCACATGTCTGACAAGGAGTGATGAAATCAATCCCTAAAAGGACACAAAGAAAGAAGAGGAAGGGGCCTGCTAGACCACTGCACAAACAACACACAGCCAGAAGCCTGTGCACAGGGCACAAGGACAATCTGGGAACAGAGACTTCCCAGAGACAAGACCTGGAACGTTTTCAATTCATCCTCAAATAACCTCCTGTGACACTGTGCTCCTCTTCAGCCGCACACCAGTAAGGACAGGCATACTGTGTCCTGTAGGGTGATGGATGCATTGGCTGCACATGGGACCATCAACAGCTGTCTCATAGATTAAAAGCATTAGGGTTTAAAGGGCATTTGTAAAGCTTTAATGAGAAAAACTCTATTTCATCTTCAGATGGTATAATTTATACATAGCAGAAAATTCTGAGAGCAAGCCTTAGCCCAACTGCTCCCACATCTAAAGCCTGCAGCTTGATGGCCAGGGCAAATCAGCAGCAGAGCAAATAAAGGCTCTGGCCTTTCTCAGCAGACAAGGCCACCCAGTCCGGTATCAATGAGCCTCCTGCTCCAAGCACCTTCCAACACAACGCTGTCTCTGCATCTAGAACACTAAGCCTTCCTGAAGAAACCCAATGACTTCATTGGAGCAAGGCAAGCATCCAAACAGGGAGAAACCAGGAAGGCAGCAACTGAAAGCCTCCCCAGCAAAGCCGCGATTAGCTGCGCTCCCCCAGGGCACAACACAGCAAGGTCTATTGGCAGAACAAACGGAGGGCAAGTAGCTCTGCCCACGGTGCTCACTCGTTTCAGGGACGGAGCATTTCAGCCTCCACATCTTTCGGCACCTTAAAGCTACAGTGCACAGTCTCATTTCCAAACTAACAGCAACTTTAAAGGAATAAAACAGGGAATTCCGTGGCTGGTTTCTAAAAGGGAATTTCCATCTTCACCCCTTTCCCTACAGTGAGGATTAAGGACCCTCTGGTTAATTCCCCCCCAGCACCGAGCAGTACCTGGGGGAGGGCGCAGGATGCCGAGCAGGCAGCTCCGAGGCCCTGAGCCTCATCAATGGAGATGAAGACAGAGAAGCACTCTGGACCCGGTTCGTCTCCGGCACACCGTAACCCTACCGCTGCGGGCGCGGTGATGCTTCAAGCACCGCGGGCCCAACGGGCAGGAGACACCCGCAGCGCCCGCCCAAGGGACGGCCGGCCGGTTGGGCTCGGATCTCACCTGCTGAGGCCGCTGCCGGGATCCGGACTCTGCTTTCCGCCATGCCGCACCGAAACGGAGCGCCGGGGGAAGCGGAGCCGGTGCGAGAACACCGAGCTGCGGCCTCGAGCACCGCCAGCCGCGGCCGCCATTGCTCCCTGGCGGCCACAGCCGTCACGTGACACCGGCCACTTCCGGTGACAGCGGGAGCCACGCGGGGGTGCAGTACCGAATTCTGGACACAGGGTGGCAGCAGCGAGCGGCTCTATCGAGGCTCGCGGGGGTATCCCGCATCCCCGTTCACTCCCCAGCATCACCCAAAGAAGGATTCTTGCTCCCAGATGGGTTCGGGTTTTGTCTCTCCGTGTTTCCCCTATGGTCGCTTTGCGGCATTCCCGACGCTGTGTGTGTGCCCGGAGGCGGTTTCCAAAGTTCCCCGATTCCTGCTGCTAAACTGGTAACCGCTGGGGAAAGCGTGAGGGAACGCTGATGTGCAATCAGGAGGTGAAGAGCAGCACGTCGATTTCTGTCTGAGCTTACAGGCGCAGAAGACCGGTAATAGGCACACACAAGAACCGGTCGCTACACGCTAGCAGTGCACTCATGGTGGTGGGCCTCTTGGTTTCCACTGACACCATGGATGTTGTGGTGTTCAAGGCCGGGTTGGACATAGCCTTGGGTGGTATGGTTTAGTGGGAGGTGTCCCTGCCCATGGCAGGGGGTTGGAACTGAATGATCATAAGGTCCTTTCCAACACTAACTATTCTATGATGCAGTTAAATGTATAGTTAAACTTTCTTACCAGGCTTCTCCTATGCTTGTGGCTGGATCCGTGAGCAGCTGTCAATGAAATTAGGCACATGCCAGCATTTCCTGTATTTTTCGTACAAGTTTGTTTCTAATAGTAATGCTTCCGGATAGTTGAGGAGATAGTGAGCTAATTTTAACTGTTTTTTCCACTCCAGAAAACACAGCATCTGTAAGAGAGGTCC
>JASSUY010008513.1:22718-38668 GCA_032466535.1 Forpus xanthops
TTCAACACTGCCACTAATGGGGCAGCCACAGCTTCTCTGGGCACCCTGTGCCAGCGCCTCAGCACCCTCACAGGGAAAGACTTCCTAATATGTAATCTAATTATAATAATCATATCAATAAAATAATAAAATAATGTCTAATCTAATGATGATGCATTTTCCAAATCTTTACTTAGAGAAAGAGGTTTTTAAGTACCTTATTCTTTCATTTTAAGCTATGTTGACATTACAAGAATAGAAATCAGAGTTTTCTTTTGTGGAATGTTTAGGGTTTGATTTAGCATTGCAGTATGAACATTCATGTGAGTCTTCCTTCTTGTTGCTCTTTGCTGCCTTTATTCCACAAGACATGTCTTTTGGAAGCTGATTTTGGAGTTAAGTATCAGGCTGCTTTGGCAGAGCTGTCAGACAGGTGAGAGCAAATCCTGTCACCCCCAATCAATACTTGCAATTACCAGGCCTCAAGGGATAGGTGCACTCAGTGGAATTGGAGGCAAGAGTCGACAACATCCCATTCCGTACAAGAGGTTATGTCAAAAGGGGCCATAAATATGAATGCTATAAAACGGTTGAAATGCTGAGAGAGAAGCTGAATCCTGCAATGTAGCAATTAAATAGTGGAGAACCTGGTAGGTCAAGAGGCCCACTCCACTGTTAGTGCATGGTTGTTCTACTGAGCAGGTTTATTTACACAGGATTGAATCAAGTTTTAAATACCCATCAGAGTGGGGTTTTCACCTTGGAAAAGCTCACCTAGGATTTGGTGAGTCTTCATGGAAGAGAGAATCACAGAACACCAGGTTGGATGGGAGCTCAAGGTTCATCTGGTCCAACCTTTCTAGGCAAAGCATGACCTGTTCCAGTGTCTGATCATCCTCTTGGTGAAGAAATTGTTCCTAATTTCCAATCTGGACATTAGGAAGAACCACTTTGTGCTGGCATCATACTGAGAGATGACTGGGAATGTAAATAGGTAGCCAGGGACTAGAAATGGTGGAGGGCAGGGGCAACTCAGCTTGCTTTTGAGCAGCACTGCTGCAGAGAATGAGAACCCTGTTTCAGTGAGGAATGGACCTAAATTCTAAGCAGTAGATGAAACTGATGTCAAAAATGATATATTCCAAAAAGTTACAAAGGTATGTTTGGAATTCTTGTGTATCTGTAAATATTAAAAAGTTTCTTTAATGTTTAATCTCATCATTAGACATTTTAATCCAAACTGAAATATAGCGCCCCATTTTCCTGAGTATGGGAATGTTAAAAGTGGTGTCACACAAGAATCTAACCTATTTTATTTATTGCAGACCCTCAGGCTTATCTACATAAACGTAGATTCTTCAACCCAAATTACTGGAAACCTGGCCTCTATTTTTTTCCTGGGGCTGTGTGCAGGTGTAATTGAAGTCATTTTGATGTCTCATTGCCTAACATAATGTACAGGCAACACTCGGTGGTTTGCTCTGAGTAATTTCACTAGTTGTCTGTGTATTTGAGGGTAATAAATAAGACGTTGGGTTGAAGTCTCCTTCAAATCAGGCCTTTAGCTAATGATTAACTTCTTGATTGCATCTAAATGTTGCTGAAAGAAGTGGAGGAAGCAAGAGCAGGCAGCGCCGAGAGGAAGATTTATAACTTTGCTTCTCTGAGTTGGAAGGAATTCATACCCTTTACAGTTTCACTGCCAGAACTGCAGAGAGAGAAGGTCTACAGCGTCTGACAGTGCCTGGAAGGGGGCTACAAGGATGCTGGAGAGGGACTCTTCACCAGGAGCTGTAATAGGACGAGGGGTGATGGATTCGAACTGAAACAGGGGATGTTCAGGTTAGATATAACACAGAAGCTCTTCCCCGTGAGGGTGCTGAGGCACTGGCACAGGGTGCCCAGAGAAGCTGTGGGTGCCCCATCCCTGGCAGTGTTTAAGGCCAGGTTGGACATAGTCTTGGATGACATAGCCTAGTGCAAGGCATCCCTGCTATGGCAAGGGGTTGGAACTGGATGAACTTTAAGGTCCTTTCCAACCCAAACTGTTCTATGATTCTATGATCTGCCTGTGGCTGAGACTCTCTTCAGCTTGGATTTGATTCCTGTGAGCGCAAGATTTATGTGTATGTGGTTCCAGAGAATTATAGGCCTGTTTGTGTTGGAAGGGACCTTGAAGCTCATCCAGTTCCAAACCCCTGCCATGGGCAGGGACACCTTCCACTAGAGGAGCGTGCTCCAAGCCCCTGTGTCCAACCTGGCCTTCAACACTGCCACTAATGGGGCAGCCACAGCTTCTCTGGGCACCCTGTGCCAGCATCTCAGCACCCTCACAGGGATGAATTCCTGCTTCTTTCTGTTTTATTTCTGTGCCCCTCTTAACGTCAAAACCAGGACATTGTTCCGAACTCATAGATGTGCCTTTTCACAGGGTGCTATTGAACTTCTCCAGTCTGTGTTCCCTTTCTCCTTTTTTTTTTGAGCTGAGGCATCTTGATGCAATTTGGATTTTATTCTGAGCCTAAATACCTATACTGACAGTGCAGAACATGAGAGACAACACAAACAAGACATTTCGTGCAGAGACAGAAGGTGAAAAACCATCCCCATCGCACCTCCAAAAATGCATCTTTTTCATAGCTCTTGGGCATGTTGGTTGAAGTTCATTTATCAACTCAGTTGTAGCTTCCAAGAGTGGGTCACACGTTCTGAAGTCAAAGCTTGGCTCCAGGAAGTAGAGTCCATTTTCCCATGGTTGTCCTTCAGTCCTGCCTTCAGGTTCCTGCTTTAACCTCCCCTGTCAGGGGGTGCATTTCTGTGCTGTTCATCAAAGTTCTTTCTCTGAGCTTTTCTTTGTTTCTTATTGTTTTCACTTCCATCATGTGGATTTACAAGACACGATTTCTGAAAACAGTTGGCTCTGGGGGGCATTAAAGGAATCAGGCTCTTTCTCCTATGTAATTGGTACAGATTCTGATCTGAGCTGATAACAAACTAACGCCATTACCAGCTGGTGGTTGTTTGACAGTGAAACAATAACAGCTTGAGGCCTTACACTAGGGAAGCTTTATTTATAGGTATTAATAAGAATAAATTAAAGAAAGGGAAATTTAAAAGAAAAGAGTAGAAAAACCTTTGCAATGCAGTGTATTGGACTGACTTCTGAGGGAGAGAGGGGGGAAGCCTCATCTCTGAGGCATCAGAAGACCCACAGATGGGAAGAGTCCCGTTTTGGCATGCTGAGGAGGTGGGAAAAGGCAATGTGAGATTCCAGCCTTTCTGTTTCCTATGGGAAACAGTTAGTGGTGTAAGTGTTGCCTTAATGCCCTATGGTTGGGCAGGGCTTGGGGCAACCTGCTCTAGTGGAAGGTGTCCCTGCCCCTGGCAGGCGATTGGAACTTCATGGTCCTTAAGGTCCTTTCAACCCAAATCATTCCGTCATTGTCTTTGGTTTTAGCTCTGTGGTTCAAGTCTGTAACAACAAATAGTGGTGCCAATTACTGCAGTAATAGTGATGTTAACATTGGTATTATCAGAAATGCTTTGCTTTAGGTGTTATACATGACAGTGATGATGAAACTTCTCATCTTGTGAGTTAGTCACAGTCTCACCCTATTTTGTGTGTCTAATAAGAATGTCTCTGCCTCAACAAGTTGCCCTACACTGCTGTCTCAATGGAGAGTGATTCACCAACCTGCTTTAGCTCCTTACTTAAGCATGAGTTTATTCCTACTGTAGCTGTGACTGTTCCTCTCTATTTGCTATAAACAGAGCCTGGATTAGTACCCCCAACTGCTTATATTGCTGCTTCTCTCCCACAGGAGGTAACACTCCCCTCCAGCTGAACAGGTCCTGTGAACTCACTAAGCTCTAATGAAGCCATCGCAGTATATAAAAGCATCTAACAAGCACTTTATTTTCTTTCTATATCATTTCAGGGACCTGGCAGGCACTCCTGCACCAGGCAGCTCCCATCAGCAATTCCTGGAACCAACAGGATCTGCTTCTGTGCTCTCAGATGGAAGGAATATGACCCAAGACCAGAGCTTCCCCCAGAGTAACCCAGAGAGCCGGTGAGTTCAGCTTCTGAGGCAGCAGATCATTGCAGGGTGGAATGAAGGTTAATGCTGCAGTGTGCAAGAACTAAAATCATTTCCCAAGCTAACACAGTTGTCTCATCTGTTGCATCAACAGCCTTATTAAGCATGTGTCACTGCAGCATAAACCGAAGTCTTGCCATTCGTGGAACTGGTTTCATTTAGACACCATAATTCACATAAAGAGAATTTTAAGAGCATTTTATCCAGAGGATGTTTGAAGGGAGAAAGATGCTGAAAGAAACTTGGTCCAAGTATAGAAAATCAGAAAATGAGTGACAAATATGTTTTTAAAACAAATTTACCGGATATTGCTATCAGTTATTTTTCATTCTTTCTTTAGAGGAACGCCATAGTTACCACTTGGGAGGCTCTGGTGAGCTTCACATTCATATCTCATCGATGATAGCACCAGATCCCATCAGGATATTGAGCTCTGTAATACCTTTACCTTCTCTTGCTATCTCAGCTACTGCTGCTATGCTTTGTATCTTGTCCAGCATCTCTGTTCACAAGTGATATACATCCTCATTTACTTGTACCACAGCTAAGCAAGTTCTGAGGAATGGGAGGGAAACATCTCTCTATCTTGTTTAAAGCTTGTAGAGAGGTGAACATAGAAGAAGATATAAAGAGGCTACATCTCAGTGCCTTCAGCTGCATTTTCCTGATTTGCTCTGCAGGTACCCATTGCCTCTTGCAGGATGGCTGTGACTTACTTTAATGGTCCTGTTTCATACGTACATCTGACCTCTGGCTGCCAACAAGCCTGTCTGCTGCTGTGGCAGTGACATTGCAGCATTTCTATGTGGTATCCTGGATAAGTTTTGTTATTTCCCCTCTCCTGGCCATCTGTTGTAATCCCGTGCCCAGATGGGATACACAGAAGCAGCTGGACACCACACAGTATGACTTAGTGAAGCGTAACACACCAGATCCCCATCCACGCTAGGAAATAGGTGTGTGCTTGTAGCCATGCTCTGCTCACTCTTCAGAGCAAAGCTCATCTGAAAGCTTTAACTTGAATGAGCTAAGCTGAATGGCTTAGAGTGAGCTGTGCTGTTGGTAAACTTGAATCAGATCATGGGTTCAACCCCATGTCTGATATCTTGTTCTCATCCCATGCAAACCAAAATACCTTTCCTACTCTATTTAAACACACCGTGCTGTGGTTTTTCCACCTCTGTGTTTTCACACCTTGTAAAAATCATTGTTAAATAACCTCCTAAATACACACAGAATCATAGAACAGTTAGGGTTCAAAAGGACCTTAAGACGTTCTAGTTTCAACTCCCACCATAGGCAGAGATGCCTCACACTAAACCATGTCACTGAACACTCTGTCCAATCTGGCCTTGAACATTGCCAGGGATGGAGCATTCACAACTTCCCTGGGCAATCTGTTCCAGCGCCTCAGCACCCTCACAGGGAAGAACTTCTAGCTTATTTCCAACCTGAACTTCCCCTGTTTCAGACTGAACCCATCACCCCTGTCCTGTCGCTACAGTCCCTGATAAAGAGCCCCTCTCCAGCATCCTTGTAGCCCCCTTCAGACACTGGAAGCTTCTATGAGGAGCAGCCCAAATGTTCTCAGCCTGTCTCCATACAGGAGCTGCTGCAGCCCCTGATCACCGTCATGGCTTCCTCTGGACTTGCTCCAGCAGCTCCATGTCCTTCTGATGTTGAGAACATCAGAACTGCACACAGTGCTGCAAGTGGGCAAGAGCACCTCTGCTCAGGATCACCTCCTTTGACCTGCTGGTCACACTTCTTGTGATATGGGGCAGCTTTTCACATTAAGTCAGACCAGTGAGAAGTGCTGAGCATCTTTATAAGAATCCAACCCCTTCACCTCATCCCTCATGAGTTAAACAGAACTTTGAGCTAAACTTGCTGTTGTAAAAAGCCCCATGTTCCTTTCCTATCCTAGAGAGACTGTGATGTATTACCTGCCACTGTAATTACAAGTAGTTAATTAGCATGCTGTAAAAAGGGCAAAGCCACAGGCCTCTGCAGACTCATTTGTCCTGAGTATTTGTGCCACAGCGGAGTGTGCTGAAGGGGAACAGAGTGAGTGTGTGAGAGAAACAGAGTGCTTAATAAGTTGCTGAGGGATTATGCATCATCTGTCCTTAGCAGGAAGAAGCAAGACCTATAACTCAAACGAGTGTGAAGCTCTGATGAGTTGTAAAGGTCTTACCCTTCACATATGGGAATAAATATGTCTTTCCACTCCACCACATTGCGGTGTTTTGACTTCAGCACTGTTTTCATTTAGCGCTGTTAATAGCACAGTGGGAAAACAACTGTGAGGAGAGGAAAAGCAAACTGCTAATCTGATTCATTTTCTGTGCATGCAGCATGGCCTACAGCAAACTGGTAGAGAGTTGTGTTGTCAACTCCTTTTGCAAGGGAAATACGGGAAGTTGGGGAGGAATTTGCCTAGAGGAGTGATGGATGGAAGCGCTGTTGTGTAGATGCGTTTGAATACCCCCACATATCTGAAGCATTGTACAACCTGCAGTTATCTTGTTTGAATATTGAGGTGCTTTAATGTGTTCTTCTTTCTCTCCAATTTCATGCATTCAGCATTTGGAACAGAAGAAAGAGTAAGCTAAAACAAGCCATCAAGGGGTAAGAGTATGAATGCGTTGACCTCTGAGCACAGCAAGTGAAGGAAATACTGGTCTCCAAGAGCAGGGTTAGTCTTATATCAAAAGCAGATTAGTCTCATATCTCACTGGGCAGCACTGTGTCCAGGTCCCAGATATTTTGTGTTATTTCTCAAATCTGGCAGTTCTCATTTAAGCTTGAGCTGTGGTGTGGAAGCAGCAGCATTATTGTTCAGGTCACTACCACTTGTTGGATACCAGCCCTGCTGTTGTCTGTTATTTCTGCTTTACAAGTGCATTTACTCCAGAGTGAATATTAAAGGCTCTGTTTAGACATCTGCCCACTGACCTGTGGGTCTCAGCAGGACAGTTTCTAATGACATCCATGGCTTCTTTGCATTGCTGAGGCCATAGCCATGGTCTTCTCCTGGGAAGTAACCTACGATGACATGCTCTTTCCTGATCTCACTAAAGAAAACACTGTGCCAGTTTGCAGGGATTTCTGAAGTCCTCTGCTGGAGGCTGACCTCTCCCACACATGGAAGTGTGGATTATGTTTGCCTGAGGTGCCATTTGTCTTCACTCATAGGCTTAAGCAATTTATCATTGCCTTTGGTGAGTAGCAGTCCTTTAGGGCAATAGATCTTACAAGTGTACTTTAAAGCACTGCTACGCACCACAGGCAAAGATAAATTCTTTGGGTCCCTCTCTGCTATATTTCACCACTCACTTTAACCGAGCAGAAGTATTTGTAAGGTTATTGAAACGATCTGGTTACAGCGTAATGAGGGGAGGAGGTGCAAAATACAGTGAGTTGGAGAGTAGCAACTTAACTTCTTAATCACAGAACACTGCCAGGGATGGGGCAGCCACGTCTTTTCTGAGCACCCTGTGCCAGCGCTTCAGCACCCTCACAGGGAAGTACTTCTTTATAGCTAACGTAAATCTCCCTTGTAGTTTAAAGCCATTCCCCCCTTGTCCTATCACTACATTCCCTTCTGAAGAGACTCTCTCCATTTCTTCTAATCACTTCTCCCTAACTTTTTCTTGCATGTACAGGCTGTGGGCTGTGCCTTGATACTGGGCTCTTCAAACCTCACCCACTGTTCTATTCCATTCCCTTCTACTGGTGACAGAAATAGAAAGCAGACAAAATGAGAGCAACTGCCACAGTTTTTATTCTTGTATAAGAATCTTTTCACACTGAAGGAGATGACATTCTCCATGTCAGGACTCCCATTAGCTTCTGTACTATACCTGTTTGCAAGTTTGAGGGTGGAATACCATATAACAAGGAACTGACTCAAATATTGAATTGCACATCCCCATTCCTTCCAAACACAATCAAATGAGAAATGTCCATCAACTGAAATATTCTAACATCATGTGCAATGATGCATGATAGTGTTTGGTAGCCCAGTGCAACCAGAACCTAAACAGGATCTGTAGCAGGCGAGTGCTTTACTCTTCAACTCATTACTAAGGGAAAACTTTAAAGTCAGGACCCATGGATGGTTTGGGCTGGAAAGGACCTTATGATCATCCACTTCCAAGCCCCTAGCATGCCTGCTTCCCCTATAATAGCTCTCTTTTCTGTGCTGAGGCTGTCAGGAAAGGACTAAAGGTACCTTATCCAAATTCATATACAGGTCACGTGGCAAAGGCATAAAGGAGAGGCAAGTTCTCAGCTCCTCTGTCCCACACTTCCCAAATACCTTGGACATCATGTCAGAGACCTCATAGGCTCTAGTTTCCCACTTATCTTTGATGTCATTCTCATTAAGCAGCTTTACAAGAATCCTTAATTAAATTAAATGCTTTCTATAACACTTATACTAGAAAAGCCTGAGTACCTACATTCCCTTTACACCCTGCCCAATGGTACCTCATCTATTTCCATGCTCTACTTTGTCTTCTGCCTTTTCTAAAAAGGGATAACTGAGGAAGAAAGCAATGAAGATTGTCATTGAAGAGCTTTGGATGCTGCGTTTTAACACAGTGCATGCAAGTAGCTGCAGCTAGAGATCCACAGGGGTTAATGTAAACTATATGGTATCTATTTTTAGCCTTTATTCGTAGGTGGATGTGTGACTGTGTTCTCTGAAGCAAAAAGCAGTAGTCAGTCTTTTAGAAACTGGAATGGATGCTGTTGAAGGGTCCAAGGTGATGTTTATACTAAGCCTGGATTTACTACTTCTAGTAATTTCTTATCCCTACCGCAGTTATGTCTGGTGAGTATTACAGGTAGCTGAAATGAGATTACAACTAGGGTTAAGCACTTGGCTGGAGCACTGAGTGTTTGATGAGCATCCTTGGGTGCAGTGGACCTCAGAGGAAGACGTAAGCACTCAGTACATTAAAGGATAAAATATCCTTTTACCTTGAAGGCAACAGAAAAAAATCCCATAGTCTTCCATAGTACATCTGTCTAGTGACAAGATAATTACCTGTTTCTTATGGGAGCACCTCACTGTTTTATCTCATTATTCATGATCCTTTCTTCTTATTGTATGGATTTATTTAAACACCACTGAAATACTTCCTTTCCCCACAACACTGTAATCACAGTTATTCTCACACGTTTAAATGCTTCTTGCAAGAATTAGAAGGTGAAATTACTTTGGCGTGCCCCACGGGTAAGGTCAGGGTGAATAATCTTTCTCCTGGATTCATAAAGCTATGAATTAGTTTCTCTCCCCTAAACCAGAAGAGTCCTTTCTGTACAGAGAGAGACATTATTAATTATTCTAAGCATTGCTCCAGAAATATACAAGTTTTGCATTGAATAGGTAGTTATTGATCCTTCCTCATCAATCAAGGCCTTTTCCTTACTTATCTTGAAGTCAATTGATAGTCTATAGAGGGAAATGGAAAGTCTTTATCAGAACAAGCTACAGGATGTTTATTATCATTATCAGAGTCTCAGATCATTCATGTTTTGGCTTTTCTTCAAGAGACAGAACAAGTCAGAGGTGCTTGGGTACTACTCACTGGTAAATGAGTACTTATGGTTTATGTTGTCACTGGGGTACTACAGAAATACTTCTTTTCAAGGAAATTCCTATTTTCTTTCACTCATCAAGAGAGAACATTGAAGATGGACTTAGAAACAAGGAGCTCTGAGCTCTGATCTCAGATCTGGAGCTGATGCACTCTGTGCCAGGACGCTCTTTTGCACCATCGAGTGGTTGTTGAAATCAATAAATTCAAATTGAGAGAGGTAGTAGTTGTGTTTGCTAGCACCAGAAGTTCTGTAACGTGTAAAGCTTTGTGTAACCGCTAAGTACTGGGATTTATTTCTGTCTCTTGACTGAGTCGTGTGACTACAACATCAGTGATACTGTCAGGCTTGGTGCAAATGCTATTTTACTGCTATTTTAAAGCATGAATCATTTCCTCCTCTCAGCTGCAAAGAATCTGGTGCTGCCAGGGGACGATTTCTGATCTCATCTGGTGCATCTGCTGCTGAAGGTCTGCCTGTTCGGAGCCCTGTTCCTCATGCTCACGTCCCTGAAGAAGCCAAAGCTGAGCATCAAGATCCAAGAGGAGCTGAAGATGGAGCGGACAGACTGAAAGGTTTGAACCACATTGGAACAGATTTTGAACCATTTGGAACAGGCTTCCCAGGAAAGTGGTGGAATCACCATTCCTGGAAGTGTTCACAGACCATGTAGACAAGGCCCTGAGTACCATGGGTTAGTTGGTGGCCTTGGCAGTGCTGGATAACGGTTGGACTCAATCTTAAAGATCTTTTCCAACCTGGTTCATTCTGTTCTGTATTCTACGTAACAGCTTTGCTCAGGCTGTGCATCTTACTATAAAAATGGTAGCTACGAAGCATGGGTTACAGAGCAACTTCTTCATGCTTCTAGTGATGACACTTAAGAAGCAAGGATATGTTGGAATTAGATGATCTTAAGGTCCTTTCCAATTCTAACCATTCTATGATTCTATGATTCTTTGGTGTGGCAGACTCATCACAGCAGCACACTCAATACAACAGCTTTCTCTCAATGAACTTCTTGAGAAATTAGATAGTGACTGCTTAGGTGTAAAGTTACTCTTCCATATGTAGAGGGAGAGCAGTCACTACCTGAAGATGTTGCTCCTCCTTCACTCCCCAAAACACTGGCTTTTCAGCTGCAGATTTGTGGAAGCTGTGGCTGCCTCATTAGTGGCAGTGTTGAAGGCCAGGTTGGACACAGGGGCTTGGAGCAAGCTGCTCTAGTGGAAGGTGTCCCTGCCTGTGGCAGGGGTTGGAACTGGAATGAGCTTTAAGGTCCCTTCAACCCAAACCGTTCCATGATTCTATAAACACCCTCTTAGTGCTTCTTCACTTCTTATTTCTGCAGACTCTGAA
Source organism: Forpus xanthops (assembly GCA_032466535.1). NCBI lineage: Eukaryota > Metazoa > Chordata > Aves > Psittaciformes > Psittacidae > Forpus > Forpus xanthops. The sequence goes on from JASSUY010008513.1 coordinate 33,767, forward strand.
TTCTCTGGTGACAACCTCCAGAGAAAGCACAAGTCCAAGGCTGGTTCTTCTCAAGTGCCTCAGCTCAGCACCTGGTCAGGCTCCCACTCCAAACCTGTCCTACCTCCAATCCCATCAGGACGGAAGAAGACCAACCATTGATAGCCACTACTAGCCAGACCTTTGTTGTGATTACACTGTATCTTTCTGCCTAACAGGAACAGTGATTTTTACGTATCTATTTCTCCTCCACAAAGCCAAGTCTATCAAATATTATTCCTAAATCCATTTCTAATTAATTCTCCCCCCCAAAAGTTATTTCTTTATAACTTGATTAAAATGTAATTTATCTGTTTCCCAAAGCTAGAAATTATTTCCCCAGGCACTCCCAGCTGGGAAATGGTGTAGATTTTATTCCTAACAGCCACATGACCACATTGTCCATTAACTTCTCTCTTTTCTTCCCCTCCGATATTATACATTTAATTGGGGTGCGGGAGCATTGGGGTCTCTGTTAATATTGTCTATATTGTAGGAGCAGTGAGTTACTTTGAAGAAGGACTTCATGAACTGTTCAGAGTTGAGATTGAAAACTACTTCCAAACCTCTTTGTTATTCAATAAACTGTGGTTTTCTGAAGGGATGAGTCCCAACTCTTGGATTTGCAAGTGTATTCAAACAACCCAGTGAGGAGCCGTCAGGAAACCTCAGTATAATCACTGAGAGATAGCTGAAGCTGTGAGTAGTGTGTGAGCACTGGTTTTCCTGTATGCAGGGTAGGAGCTCTAACAAGTAAATAAACCTCTTGAATTAATGTTTGTCCTGAGTAATTTCCATTACCGTCTACTTACAGAGCAGATAGTGAAGCCCCTTTGCCCAAGCAGCTTCCCATAAGGAGGGGGCATTTGGTGTTCCTATTGCAGTGTGGATCTTTGCATGCACAGATGACATGACTTGTTGCCACAGTGTGGAGTCATGCCCATGGAGAAGCTCTGGTTTACCCTGCATTTTCGCAGTGTCACCAAGGGGTTGTGGTAATTAAATAAGATGAACTGAAGGAAGCAGCTCAGCTCATGGTAAGTAATGGATACATACAGAGAGCCTTGACCTTAAATTCCAGTAAAGCCTGGAAAACAACTCAGCTTTTTATTAAGTAGTTCCCTTTCCATATAGCTCTTTCCAGCTGAAGAACAGCAGCACCTATTTCCTAGCACTGATTTTGACAGAACCAAAAGCAAGGCTGCTCCATGGCCTGGTTGCAGAAGGAACTCAGAAGCCGCAGTTTCAACATGAGTGGGTGTTTTGCCAATGTCATTCAGCAAAGGTGGGTACCCAACTGCCACTGGATACCTACCCAACCTCCACAGCTTCTTCAGCAAACCACACAGGACTCCTCATGGCCGCTTTCTCCTTATAACTACCCCTGCAGAAGCTGGCCTGGCTGTTACAATGGCTGCATGGTGGATTGACATGGATGCTGATGGGTGTATTGGGCTTTGCTGGTTTAGAGGTGACAGTTTTTGCCATGCACTGGACCATGTTGCTTAAGGAAGTTGTGAATGCCAAATCCCTGGCAGTGTTCAAGGCCAGGTTGGACACAGGGGCTTGGAGCAACCTGCTCTAGTGGAAGGTATCCCTGCCTGTGGCAGGGGTTGGAGCTGGATGAGCTTTAAGGTACCCCAAACCCAAACCGCTCCATGATTCTGTGGTTAATAAATATGTACAAGGTACCTCATGCTTCATACACAGCAGGGCTGGGGTGGTCACACCTCCTCGCTCAAGTTACTCAGGTAATGCAGTCAGTGCAGATAAATGAGCTCTCTCCTGGACACAAATACAGAAACCCATGTTCAGGCCTCTGTAGCTCAAGTTCATATCAGAAAATAAGTGCAATGGATGGTAAATAACACCCCAGTCACACCAGTGTCTCTTTTCCTTCCATTCCTGCCCAGTTCTCCAAGCTGAGACCACTTCCACATTCAGCCCCAGCTCTCCACTCCTCCCTTGGAATGGTTACTCCCTTCTGTGTAAAAGAGATCAAAACAAAACAAGCTATCCCTGAATTGTGATGAATTTCCTCTGCTTGAAGCGTGTAACCCTGCAAAAGAGCATTGCATGCCTGAAGCGAATGAGCACAGAGCTTCAAACTGCTCCTATTTACAAGAATGTCTTAAACGTGAAGCTCTTCAGTGCAGGAATTGTATCTCTGTGTTGCTTACAGAGAGCTGAGCTTACACAGGTGGAGTATAAATATGTTACTCTTGTTTCCCAGTTGTAAAATCCTTTGTTCTTTTGTGATCAGGGCGTTGCATTTGTATCAGACACTAATGTTGGAAGAGAATATCCCATCTTGTAACCAGTTCTTGGGTCCTGAGCTTTCAATTGCTTCCAAATGTGGCACGTTCAGTGGAGTTCATAGAATCATGGAATGGTTTGGGTTGGAAAGGACTTTCAGATCACCCAGTTCCAAACCCTCTGCCATGGGCATGGATGCCTCACACCAGATCATGTTGCCCAAGGCTCTGCCCTACCTGGCCTTGAACACTGCCAGGGATGGAGCATTCACAACATCCTTGGGCACCCTGTGCCAGCACCTCAGCACCCTCACAGGGAAGAACTTCTGCCTTAGCTCCAACCTGAGCTTCCCCTGTTTCAGTTTGAACCCATCACCCCTTGTCCTATCGCTGCAGTCCCTGATGAAGAGTCCCTCTCCAGCATCCTTGGAGCCCCCTTCAGACACTGGAAGCTGCTCTGAGGTCTCCACAGAACTTCTCTTCTCCAGGCTCAACAGCCCCAATGTTCTCAGCCTGTCTCCACACGGGAGGTGCTCCAGTCCCTGATCATCCTCATGGCCTCCTCTGGACTTGCTCCAACAGCTCCATGACCTTCTGATATTGAGGACAGCAGAAGTGCACACAATGTTCAAGGACCTTGTGTGGAAGTGGGACATGGGAATTTCTAAGGAAGAAGCTGAATTTGAAGCCAATTCAGCCACATACCCAGTTTCTTTCCTGCTTTCCCTCCTGAACTCTCACTTGCTCTCTTCCCACTCCCAGCACACCACAGCTCAACTTGCAGGCTCGATTCACAAGGATTTACTCCAAACCAACTGCATTCTGCTGAGCTGCCCTTTGTCTGCTGCACCCTGAAGCACGGAACATCTGGTTGAGTCTGAAGGCAGAAGTGCTGCTGGATGGCTGGTGTGTAAGATTCACATTTCATTTAGCACATTGTTCCAGGGAACTCTGTTTTGCTTGGCAGGAAGTGGGTTTGGATTACAGCAGAGTAACACCTTCGGTTACACATAGTCAAACAAAGCTCTGAGGCTCGAGTTTTACAGAGGGGACTGTAACAAGCTGTTTAATTTCCCCCTTTTTAAGTGAAACATTCAATAGTCAATCAAAACAGGAACTGTGATTGCTGCCTTGTGAATGCAAATGGCTTTACCAGTCAGAGGTAGCTGCGTGCTTATCACACATGCTGTCTCATAGGCCTGTGTGACACGTGGGTAAATCACGGCAGAGGGAAATTGCACTGATTTATGTTGTCCCAGGAGGTTTTCCATGAGAACCAGATCAGAATCCAGGACTTCTGCACCTCTGCTCAAATGCTGTGTCTTTGAGGGGAAGCACAGGAGGCTGTGCCCGTGCAAAAGTGTTTTGGGAAGCCAAGAGCATCTCTTTTATCCCAATTCCTCTCCTAGGTCAGCAGCAAGGTGGTAGGAATCACAACAGAGATGCTGTAGGATAAGGAGCTGCTGGATGAAGGGATGGTGTTCTCATACAAACCTGTGCCTGAAGGAGCGGATATGAAGTGTTCTGGCTGTAAGTTTGATGCAGAGTGAGTAATTCCAGGGGCTGTAGAATAGGTCCATAAACCTCTACTCCTGCACATCTGAGTGTCAAGCACTGAAGGCTGAGATGCTCCATGGACTATCAGAGGGTGTAGGCAGCCAGGGCAACCTGCAGTGGGCCTGGTAGAAGACAACAGCAGAAGGCTCGTGGTGGCTTGGATTCTCCGGCACCCATTCCCCAAGTTAGCAGCTGTATATTAAATAAACGGGCACTCTGACCTCATCTCCCTGCCTCATTCCTCCACTAACCCCTCTGATAGCAACCCTAGAAACCCTAGAAACCACTGGTAGAGGCTTGACTTGCTGGTGACACCACTCCAACCACAGCAGCTACACCTCTTTATGGTATTTCTTTAACCATGTCGTGCAGACAGATGAGGAATAGACTGAGCACTCACCAAAGGGCTGTTCATTTCCCTGCAGATCACACACATCCATTTCCAAACCCACCTTCCTGAAGCTCCATCTCATGCCTTGGCAGTGTCTGGCTGCCCTATTCCCTCTGCCTGCTCCCTCAGGAGATTGTCTTAGGGAATACACTGCACAATGTACTGCAATTGGCAGCTGTCAATGTGAATTAGGGTTTCTTGTAACAGTCTTATGGGGGGGGGTGAGGAGAGCTGCTGCTCAGTGTGGTCACTCCAACCACCCAGGTCCCTCTTTGAGTATCTCACTCAAGGGAAAGAAAGTGAAGGGCTTGAAGGAGATGCATAAGGTCCTTCCTGGGTCTCATCCTTCACTTCTGTGGTGTTGCCTCAGCAGCTCCAGCCTGCAAACCACTTGGGGTTCCCCATTCATCTACTGGTTGTCCCTTCTAATACCAAGGTACGTTTCATGACTCCCTTCTAATGCCAAGGTACGTTTCATGACTCCCTTCTAATGCCAAGGTACGTTTCACCACCTGCTCCCCATGGTGACTCTTTATCAAGGACTGCAGCAACAGGACAAGGGGCGATGGGTTCAAACTGAAACAGGGCAAGTTCAGGTTGGAGATAAGGCAGAAGCTCTTCCCTGTGAGGGTGCTGAGGTGCTGGCACAGGGTGCCCAGAGAAGCTGTGGCTGCCCCATTA
>JASSUY010008514.1:0-16830 GCA_032466535.1 Forpus xanthops
TTCCCATTTCCCCGGGACTGGGGAAGAAAGAGGGGGGAGTGCGCAGAACTGTTTGAGGGGCCTCAAACCACGACAACGTATTTAACACATACAGGGACAGACAATTCATATTAAAATAAACAGTACTACTGCAAACTGCTAATAAACTACTGTAAACTATACAATAAACTACTAACATAAACCAGAACATAACTCCACCGAAGTCTCAGACCTCTTCTGGTGATGGAGATAAGCCATGATTTAATAGAAAAGCAGCCCCCTGAGGCGCCAACACGCTTACATACCACCAGTTTCTTCCCTTTCTTGGGGCTGAAGATCACGAAATCAGCCTCGATGTTCAGGTGGATGAATCCTTGGTCGTCGTAAATGTCTCCGAGCTCGCCCACCACTTTAATGTTGTCGTAAGCCACCGGAACACCCTGAAGGCTGTAAGAAAAGAGGGGGCACCGTTAAACGTTAAGCCGCACCACAGGGTTGGGGGAAGTCAGGCGGGCTGAGGCCTCCTCCGAGCCAAGCCCCGTCGCTCGCCGCACCTCTCTGAGTACCGCAGGAGCTCGGCGTCCAGCTGGGCGCGGATGCCGGTGCGCTTGCGGCCCAGGTAGCGCGGCGCCAGCGCGACGTGCCTGCGGTGCGGTGCCACCACCAGGCACGAATAACGCTGCCACACCAGGCGGCAAGCCACGGCAAACGAGGGGATGGCGGCGGCGGGGGGTGGCTGCGGCGGCCCCGCCACGGCCATGCTGCGGGAGCGGGACGGCAGCGGCTGCACACGCCACGGCGCGCTGAGATGGCGTCACTCACCATCCGGCGGCGCAGAATGATGATGTCACGGGAGACGCGTTTCCGAGTGCGGGCGGAGGGGAAGGCCGCGGTCTGAGAGCCGGCAGTGCGGCCTGTCATGGCGGAGCGGCTGGGGTGGCTGACGGTTGTTTCACATCAGAGTACCCCGGGGTCGCGCCTGCCTCGCGGCTCTACCGTAGACATGGGCAGCGCGTGTAGCTGTCGGAGGACCGAGAAGCAAGGGTCTGTCCCCGTAATCCATACATACAGTGGCTCAGGCCTACCTACACTATCAGCATTATTAATTTGCTCTGTTCGAGTGATTTTGATTAGATATAAGAAAGAAGTTCTTTATCGTGAGGGTGCTGAGGCACTGGCACAGGTTGCCCAGAGAAGCTATGGCTGCCCCGTGCCTGGCAGTGTTCAAGTTGCATGGGCCTTTGAGCAATCTGAGCTGGTGGAAGGTGTCCCTGCCCAGGTCAGGTGGGTTGGACCTAGATGAGCTTTAGCATCCTTTCCAACCCAGACCACTCTGTGAGCATGTGATTATATGATTTCTACATCTAATGACCCCTCCTCACACATCCATTTACCCCATGAACATAAACGGTGGTTTAAACAAAAGACTGTGTTACAATGGCATCATAAATTTGGTAATTTATACAATAGATATGATGCCGAATTACCTTAAATGGTGTTCTTCAAATATGGCAATTTTAAATGTAGAACTTGTTTTCTGTTAGCAGGGTGTGTATCTTAATTTGTGCATATAATGAGAAGTTTTGTGACACTTACTGTCCACATACTAGAAGACAGAAGAAAGATAAAACTTACAAAAGTCACAAAAAGAGATGCTGGTGCACCACACGCGACCATGACATACAAAGTAATGCACAATAATAAGGAAAAAAAGAAAGCTAATTGGCCTGTTTTAACCAACTGAACTTGTAGCTAGTTAGTGAAGGCTTTATCTGGTGGTGTCAGTCAGACTTTATGCAAGCACAAAATTGCACAGTATTGTCTTAAGATTTTATTTTGAACTCATTGAACTGATGCAAAACCTCGAAAAGGTGTTGAGGTATTGGTAACAAAGGTTTCTTTGATTTGAATCAAATTTACATCAATTTGTTTTAGTAAATGTGCACTTTCAAACTTGCTGGATCCACATGCAGAGTTATAAAAATAATTTATATTAATTAAAGGTACTAATATTCCTTTTACGTTGTGGAGGTATCAGAAACACAGTTGCTCTGTAAAAACAAGCCTTACGTCAGAAGTTCTTGAATTTCCTATAAAATGTTATGTGATGCAAAATCCTTTGAAGCTACTCAAGTACTGCATCACCAGAAGTTTTTCTTTGGATGTACTGTGAAGACAGGATGTTGTTAGTTTACACAGGTAAAACAAATGGTATAATGTACAGTACTTTACTGCAAGTGAAGTTGGATTGGTGTGAAAGAACTGATATAAAAATGGCTTCCAGATGTCATACTGAATTTGCAAAATTAAAGGAAAAATGTCTTAAACTACTGTAATCTGTATTCTCTTGTGACTTTAATCCTCCAAAGTATTTAATGTTGGTTGAAATTAATTGTATATTATATGCTTTCAGTTTTCTGCCAGCAGTATCTGTTTTTTTTATCTATTTAGATCATACTTTGCAATGTGCTTTCAATCTCAGTTAAAGACTTTATACAATAACTGCCTGCAGTTCTATTCTTAAATGAAATATACATTTTATAACCCTTATTTATGAGTGGATTTAATTTGCAGTGAGAACATATAATACACTAAGGACTACACTCAGATTTATTCGGGGTAATAAAAACCTGACTATGCTCCTTCAAGAAATACTCAAGAGTAAGACGGAAAGGCAACGTGAACAAAAAAGTGGATTTGTGTCTTTCTCCCTGTAGGCAGGTTGGGCAAGGTGGTGCCAAAAGGACTCCCTCTTTCTGTTACTGTACCAATCTGTGGTTGTCCTCATGGACTTCTGTCCCCATAAAACTCTCTACATATATCAGCTCTACACTTTATAATTAACTCTCTGTTTATCCCTGCTACTGTGCTTGGATTTCATTGTAAAGTGCTCCTGGGACTTCAGATTTCTATTCAAGCTAAAGTAATCTGGAGAATGAGCTTTAAATCCTAATGGTCATTAAGTCTATGGGATCAGGCCAGACCTAATGTGCAATAGGCTTCTTGAAACTTTTTCAGTGTAGGTACCTGGTCCAGCACCAGTTGTTTTTCTCCGTGAGCCCAAACCTGTCAGGTCACACTGCTTGGTGATGCAACAAAGCCTGTCTGGACCAAAAGCAGCATTGTCTTGCAGTCTTCTGGAGACTTCAGACCCATATCACTTGGGTTTGCATTACCTGTATTGTAAAAGACGTCCTGACAAAAGAGAACAATCTCAAACCAAACGCTGCCTCACCAAGTAACAGTTCAGTTCTTAAAACCACCAAGATTTACCACTTAAATCCTGATATATCCACATCTATTTCTTGTCTTCTTTTTCTTCCCTAGTTGCTTATCTTCTTTTCACTTCTTGATGTTAGTTTTCAGTTTAAAAGTTCTGTCTCAGCTGATGAGACAGAATGCTGGTATCCAAAAAGGCAGCTAAACTCAATGTCTAAAACAGCACAGTGGTGATACATTTGCCAAGTCTCACAGTGGCTGATAAAACTATGCAGAGCCTGTTTCTCTCTTGCAATCAGGTTGCTAATAACAATTGGGACCAAAACCAAAAGCTGCTTTTTCAATCACTACTGTACTTCTCCTTTCTGTTTTGTCTGTGGTTTTTGTCTTGCTTTCTCTTTATGGAAAGAAAGCCAGACTCCAGAATGGAGAATCCAGCACTTCTCATCTGGTCTTTTCTTTTATTCCCATACAGTCATTGCCATTCTTAATCTGGGTCTCTGAATTGATATCATATGTTGGGTAGAAGCCTCATGCAACTGCCCGTTCATGCTTTTTTGTATCAGTTGCAGCTCAGTCATTCAGAGGGCAGCCTCCATCCAGCATTAAAACCCTGAAAGTCTTAACTGTGATGGAATATAAAGCGTCCTGTACAGAATAGAAGAGTGCCTGTGGTTCTGTGCTGGAGTAGAAGATACACTGCTTTTTAGGGCTGTGTGTTCAAAGGACTCAGTGTGGTTTGAAATTGAATCTATCCCAGGTTCCTCATCACACAGCTTGCGCTCTGAAAAAAGAGAAATGAAGAAACGCCTCACATTTACAAAGAAAGGGTCAAGACAGTAGAAAACTAATGCTTCCCCCCCCCCCCCCAATATATATTAGCAGGCTTCACATTTTTCATGTGGTATCATAAAAAACATACAGTATTTTTAATGATGCTTGTTGCTTTAGTACTTAGAATGAAGAATGAGTACTCAAACTCAATTTTGTTTGAAGCTGTATGGTTTGTTTCATTATCTTTGACTCTCATCCCAAATAGAGACTAATCCTAGCATGTTTGGTCATTGAGAGTTAACATATAAATGTAATTGAGGGTCTCAAGTTGTGGCCCTAAATATGGAATTCTGTTAGGTTAATTTTGAATATTTTTTTGAGAGAGCCACCATTCAATTACATATAAGAGTGATTAAGAGACTAGTTAATAAGGGATTAGCTAATGTTACAATAGTTACAGTAGTAAAAACTCATTTGACTGGAAATTCGAGAGGAGTTATGTTATTAACCTCAGGCAAAAATTTGATTTGAGCCAATACAGGATGAGATTATGGATACTGTCAGTGGCCAAAGAAAGTAGATGCTCCTGTCAGTGTATCAGGTGGCTCTGCATCACTGGGTTTGTAGAGAAACAAAATGTACCGAATTCTGAAAATCCACCAGATGGCACACTAAAGCCTTGATACTGGAAGGTGCTGTCATCCAAGAGAGCATTAGTAACTCCAGGGCAGGCTGAAAATTTAATGTGCATTATGATACGCGGATTCTGTTTTTTCAGGTCAGTCTTTAATAGCTAGGAAATCACGTAGAGAAACATTAAGGGAAATAAATGGGATAAGACAGCACTGATGTTATTTTTTTTTTTTTTATCTAATAATTTATCTTGATTTATAGTGACATTTTTGGTGTCTAGGATGGACATCTAACAGCTGGGGCCTGACTCAATTTGCCCCTGGCCTTTAATTCTCCAAGTAGGCTGTTGCCTGCCAGGAAATGGCAGATATGGCTAGTAATCAGTGTTGCCTACACCGTTAATTACACTTCCAGAGAGAAAACATCTTTTCTATAAATACATTGCTGAAAGATCTTTATGCAAGTAGCTCCCTTGCCTTACATCTGTGGAAATGAGAGCATCTACCATAGGGTACCTGATGGTGGCTGCAGTGCCCCTCTTCGTCTTTGCTGTTTTTTGAAGGTATACTTTCAGTGGCAGAAACATCGTGACCTGTGGAATTCTGTCTGTTGAGCTGATGCTGAGTTTCTCCTCCATGTTTCTAGCAGTGAGTGAAGTGTGTTTGGATACTGGCTGAAAGTACAGCTAATAATGTGAGAACATGGCTTTTCCCACGTATACAAGAGGTGATGTTACCATAGAAATGAGGGAGGGAAGCAGCCTGTGCCAATGTGAAGAACAGTAAGGCTTTTCTGCAGCATTTTAAATGCTTCTGATGAATTCTGCTACCAAATGAGATGGATATGCAGATTGTAAATGGGGTAAATGAGGTGTCTCTTAACAATCCAGCTGTGTTATTTTGCAGTTCATACTCAAAAACTCTAAGTAACCCATTATTCCAGCTTTTTTTTATATTGTCAGAAAAGACAGGAATTAAGGATGCAGGGGAGTTTGCATCCAGAAAAGCCATTAATTTTAAGAGTAGAAAATGTCTTTTTTTGCCATCCTGCTTTATGACTCCTGTACTTCTTCAAGATACTGCAGAATACAAAATAATCTTCTGGTTCTGCTAGGTCTCTGTCCTTTCAGTGTTCGCATCCTGTTAGATCATGTGAAGAACTGTGAAGACATTTGTAATGAAGTGAACATTCAGACATTTGTAAGTAAGTCCTTGCTCAGACAAAACTCAAGAAATTACACAGGTTTTGCTGAGGCACCTGGTCTCTAATCTGAGGGAGATCCAAAATAACCACCCATGAACGAAAGATATTTGATTGTATCTGCTAGGCTGCTTGCAAACTAAACCCCCAGTCTTGCATTCTCATTTTTGTAAATGAGTTTCAGGAGAGTTGGCGCTCGAGAAGTATTAAAAACAAGGATGAGAAATTCAGCAAAGTGGGTTTTTTTTTTCTTTTCACCTACAGACTTTAAGTGGTAGATTACCACCTGTATTTATGGTAACTTATTATTTTATTTTCTTTTTTCTGTGTTTTCTCCTGCAGTTAAAAGTATATTGTTTTCTGTTTGCAGAGTAGGAAAAGTGAAGCATTTACCCCAAATGTATTGGATATGAGATGCAAATTGGTTTTGATGTTCAAAAATGTGATGTTTTATTCTTGTTGATTATATGACTTTGTTTGTATCAAATATGAGATTGTTTGGATACCAAAAAAAAAGTTGTTCTCATTGTATTTACAGCATACAAGCGTAAAAAAAAAAAGCATCATCAAATCTGGTGGGAATTCTGTTCTCATACTGTAAACCAAAAAGGCTGAGTAAGCACCATATCATTTGGCTATTTATTCTGTGTATTCTCAAAAAATTCTGTATACCTTTTCTGGAATATCCTTTGTTATCTCAAATATAAGCTTTTAATTTTTTTTTAATCAGTATATGGTATATGAAAATCTGCCTAAACAATGAATTCTTTTAGATGAATTCTTTCTCAATCTCTGCTTGAAGATGAGCATATAAATAATATCATCAGTGTAAAGCAATTCAAGATTTATTTTTCTGCTGCCCTTCTCATCATCATGTATTACTTAAAAAAAATCTTTAGTGTGATTGAATTTCTTAGAAGAGCCTATCAATAGCAGCCTCATCTACCTTTAGAAAAATGACGGGTAGTATTCGTTATTCTGAGTGCGTATTGAAGAGCTGTATGCCACTTTTGCATTTTAGTACAGTGGGTCTAAGTGCTGAAGCAAATACACCTGCAGTTTCCAATGTACTGTGGCTGTAGTAGCTCTTATCATGAAACTATTTGAGTGTCTGTTGCCTCTGAGTGATTCAGTGCTATGTATCACTTGGTGCCTGAATGATACCTCTGAGTGATAGGGCTTAAGAACAGATGTCGCATTATTTTTTGGCAATTGCCAGGTTGTCTTAAAGAGGAAATTTTCTGTTCTTGCTTAACTTCCTGCTGGGTTCATGGTTTAGTTTGGCAGCTCACAGCATTCTCATTGAACTGATTCAGCCGCTTACTGTCACATCTATCCACCCACATGCTAAAATCCCAAGATAACAGAAGGCACGGTTGTAGTAAAAAACCAAAAATAATCAAAAAACCCCAAAGCAACGATTCACACAACAACCAAAGCAAAACAGAACATGAGAAGCAGGGACTCTTCTGTGAGAGTCATGACAAAAGTACGATTTTAATGTTCCCTAGGCTGGTGAAAGTAGTCAAAAAAAAAAAAAAAGAAAAAAAGCACTGTGGGCAAAAGCCTGCTCTCATTTCAGATTCTCTTTTTGTGTGTCAATTTGTCATGGACAGAGACTTCTCCAGAGACTCTGGTGGTTGTTAGCTGTACTCCATGTGTGTCCTCACCAGTGGTGAGTAGAAAGGAAGGATCACACCCCTCACCTTGCTGTCAATATGTTGTCTAATGTAGCTGAGGATACCATTTTCCTTATTTGCAGCAAGGGCACATTGCTTGGTGTCCACCAGGACCACCAGGTCATTTTCTGCCAAGCTGCTTGAATCTGAGCATACCCCAACATGTACTGGTGCATAGGATTGTTTTTCCGCAGATGAAGGACTTCGAATTTCTCCATTTTGAGCTTCGTGAAGTTCCTGTCAGCCCATTTTTCCAGACTGTCAAGGTCCCCCTGAACGGGAGCTCAACCCAACTCTTCTTCCCCTTCTGTTATCTGCAGACTTGCTGAGGTTACACCGTGCCCTATCATTCAGATCATTAATGAAGATGTTGAACAGGATGCTGCTGTTCAGTTAAGCAGTTGTTGTACATTAATGCTGCTGTGGTTCTTATTCATAAAGTAGCAACCACCTTTCACCAAAAATTGTGACACTGTGGTTGCTGATTTCTGAAGCATTCATCTCAACATGAATGAGGAAATAAATGTCCTAGATGCCACTCTGTGGTTACTGTTGGTTCACTGATATTTAGTTAATGACGTTTGTTGTACTGCTGCTCAGCAGATATTTCAGATTGCATAGTTTATGGTGGATCAGGCAGAGTGTAACTGATATGCTTACTCAGCACAACAGGGCCTTGCACCAGTACTTTACAAATTGGAATAGGCTTTTTCAAACCACTCTGTGTTCCAAAATAATGTGACCCTCCGATTGCAAATCTCAGCTCTGCATTGTGATATTTGCTAATGATCAGATACTGAAGGGAATTCAGAAATATCACATTGCCAGCCTCCACTTGCGCAGCATTTTAAATGTCAGCTCTTCAACACCTAGGCACACAGATGACTTTACTCTGAAAATGGACTTCCGTCTGTTTTCAGTAGCTCATGCTATTAGATAACTGCATGTCAAAGGTCTGGCAAGGGCTGGATTTTTAAGTATTTCTACAAGCAGTGTATCTGCACAGGCTAGGCTGGCCTTTGACAAAGAGAGGAAACCAGCAAGAATTTTGAATTAGTTTAAATTATTTTCTTACCAGTGAGCAGGTCTCCTGGGCTCATCCAGCACTCTGAAATCTCCCCAAGGCACACTTACTGTTGAGCATGTGAGGAGGAGAGGTGTTGAGACCAGGACAGCAGGGTGCAGAGCAGACATTCGTAACTACTTGTGCTGAATGCTGGTCTTGCATATAGTCTATACACAGGCCCCGTATTCCCCTTATATGTTCTTATAAGTCTCATAAGACATATAAATGAGAACTTGTATTGAAACCAGTGTAACTTCCCACAGGTTATTTCTTAATTGCATGCATTTTTGCAAGGATAAGGGCTGTGCATATTAGGTATATTTGGGAGAGGAGACATGAGTGAGGAGTTAAAATGTGAAGTGTATTTATTTATGTAAGTTTATATTTAGAGCTTAGCTAATGGTGAAAGAATTTAAAGAGTACATATATGTTTTATGGATGAATTTGAATCTATAGATAGCTTGATTGAATTGTGCAATTGGGATAATTTGCACTTACCACACAGACATTATCCACATTTACACTTTGCTGACATCTATGTTAGCATGTTTTGCAAGGGTTTAAAAATATTTGGGTTTGTTTTCTTTAATTAGATTAATTTCTTATAAATATCTCCAGCTATTTGTGATATTCGCGAATGCTCTCACCAATAAAAGAACTCAAATAAGCTGAAAGAAAATGATCTGGTTTCCTGAAATGCATCCATTGAACATGCTGCTTAGAATCATAGAATCAGTTAGGGGATTTGTTTGTTTGTTTTTGGTTAATAAGCTAAAGGGTGTAATAGCCCTGTTGAATCAATGAGGCAAAGCATGCTGGAAGTTCTTACTGTAGTGATAAGAAGCCCTATATTACTACTGTTAAAATGCTTTTGCTGTTGCCATAAAAAAAAAAATAACGTTTCTTAGACACCTAACATTCTGGAAATACAACAAATTTTTCTTTTAAAATTATGATAATTTATGTGTAGGTTTCCTATACCGTTTTTGTAAGTCTATTTTTATGTTGAAATGTGTGTAAATGTGTCTGTTAGGCGTGTTGTCCAAGTTAAAATTGGATGTTTGGTTCATTCTGTTGGTCCTGCTGTCAGGGTGCAGCAAGGGTACTGTCCCACAAGACTTAAGGCAGTAGAGCAGAGCATGTCCATGGTCATAACAAGGGTCAGCTGAGGTCCACTAGAAGCCCAAAAGGTTTGTAGAGATAAGGCAAATCTGATGTCAAGCCTAGAATTTGCTGGATCAGGGTCAGAGTCACAATCAGAGAGACTTGAGACCAAACACATGTGGCTCTGCAACAGGACCAGGATTGAGCCTCCACTTAAATGTATCCCCCAAGAAAAGGTGAGGAGGTAAGGACATGAGTTCCTGGTGAGGCTTCTTCCAGCTTTTTCTCAGAGAGCTCTTTCTTTATAGCTGTTTCAATGATTGACAGCTGCTTGTCCAGGTTGGGTCTTAGCTCAAGCAGCCAAACCATCAAGAGAGAGGGAGTGTGCTCAGGGCCCTGAGGGTCGCTGAGTTTCATACTTTGAGCCCATCAGGTTGACTATTTATCTTGACTTCAAATTACATATCAGTTGGGTACTACAGTATCAACCTCATGCAAATGTTGTAAGCCTTAATTCCTACTCATTAAGTACTTTGACATTACTAAACAAAATACACTTTTAAAATTATTATTTTTGCATGGTGTGAAATAACACCTGTTAATAATGTGCTACCGAGCCAGAAGCATGGCATATATATTTGATTATCTTTTATTGAATAAGATATAAACCCCATCTTTCAGTGTTCCTCATACAAGAGCAATGTTTTGGTGCAGTCATGTCTCCCTTTTCAGCATTTGCAGGTGATTACATATGTACTCATCAATAGGAGAGACTGAACTGCAGCTGCATTGTTACTGTTAAAGAGAGGTAGTTTATCTTGCTATGAAAAGACCCTGTGAATAATAAAAATAGTCAGACTTTGCCATGTAACTGTAGTTGTACTGCTTTTAAGTCTATGCAATGAGTTCTTTTCTTTCCAGTAGCCCAAAATGTGGGACACAGTTACATGTAGGTATGGAGAATTCAAACTTGAAAAACTGTCTGCAGTGTGAGGATTCATACTCTTGTCTGCATGCAAAGAATGAGTTAGTGCTACAGCAACAATAGGACACAAAATTTTTGAGAAAACTAGCTTATCATTACAACAATGATAAAAAAAAATCCATCCAGTCTCTTTCTAGCTAGGAAGTATAAAATAAGGTAATAAGCAAAACCTTTGAACACTGAGTTGCTTTCCAGGAGCAGCTTTGTACAGCAGCTTCAGGTTAGTAATGATGTAACTCCCTTAAATGGAGGTAACACTGATTTTCAGCAGTCAGGAAAGAGGAGGTTAACAAGTCTGAGTGGTGCACTGGGCTGACCTGTCCCAGTTCTAAAGTCTCCTTCTCCAACTCCATCCTAAACATTGCCAAGAGCCAGCCTCTAAGCAGAACAGATCTTGAGGTTTCTAATCTGTGTGATGTGATGAGAATACCTGTAAAAATACATGGTTCAGTTGTCTGATCTCGACCAATTTGTAGTCTTTTTTTCAAATGGAGGATGACAGCCCTTATTTTTTGTAATGGCCAGAAGAGTGAATTGGGAAGTGACTTTGATTCCCTTCCAAGCTGGAGAAGATGCAACCCTGCAATATCAGCAAGTGCTTTAGCAAGCTAGCTGTGTAGTTGAGAGAACAGGAAAGAAGATTGGGTTGGAGCTGAGCTGTCCTGCAGCTTCCAGAGAGGGAGGTGGCACTGTAATGCTGATATATTTGCAGTACTCTGCTTCTGCTTTCAGGTTTGCTTAGGCAGTCTTGGAGGAAAGAACCCCCGACACCCAAACCTGGAAGCAACGGTGTTACAAGGTGACAGCAGAATTCAGGGGTTGTACCCGACCACCCTAATCAGTAATTCGCAGACCTGTGCTGCTTTGTGTGCTCTTCTGTGCAGTAAATCACCCGTGCTTCATTTCGACAGAAGAGGGCCTCCAAGCTTAACCTTACAGAGACGTTTGGTGAGCACTCCTGAGAAATGTGGGTAGGAGCTTGAATGCATTCAGGCTGAGCAAACCAGGCTCTTGCTGTTGAGGTTTGACTTAAAATGTAAACGCGTGAAGTCCTCTTGAGGCAGTTTTCAAGATTTTTTTAAGCTCTCAATGAGTTTTTTAATGTGGTTCCTTCAAAGGTTATTGATTTGAGGTGAAGATTGAGAACTCTGGATGGGCAAAACGTTTCTCCCTAACTAGCCAAATACCTGAAGAAACTGGATATTCCACTTTGGGAGCAGGGCATGTAAGACAACAGGCCACCTAAAGCAGTTATTAGAATCTAATTCCTTTTAGCACCGTACTAGACTCATCAGTAGAATTTAATTTTATGTGGTCTAAAGTTACGCTTAGCTTCAGTGTGAGTCCATATTGCGCTATTTCCATTGGAAGCTAAGAAAATCCAGCCCTGTTGTCGAAATTGGGTTCACCAGCACAACCGGGCTCAAGCCGAAGTCCTGAGAAGGCTATTGTGAGGACATTGTGTGCTTTAACACGCTTGCAGCTTTGTCACGGCCAGATGAGTCAGGTGTAGTGTGAGCCTGGTTCACTCATAGGCAGCCAAGGGTCATTTCTTCCAAATCAGCATCCCTGCAGCAGCCATGCTGACAGCCAGTGGGAGCCCTGAGCAGCATGCTTAAACCAATGCTCAGGCCTGCTCCTGATCTTTTACTGCTGACTGATCCAAAATGTTAAGTAATAGAATCAGAGACACAGAGGGAACCTTAAATATCATCCAGTTCCAACCCCCTGCCATGGTCAGGGACATGTTCCACTAGACTGGGTTGCTTCAAGCCCCATCCAACCCGGCCTTAAATACGGTCAGGGATGGGGCAGCCGCAGCTTCTCTAGGCAACCTCTGCCAGTGCCTCGCCACCCAGTAAAGAAATATGGGCTAAATCAGCACTGTGCTCATTCTCAGTGAATAACATCTGCTTCCACAGTCACCCTCATGCTGTCAGTGGGCTCTTCATGTGGCACCGTGTAGTGAGAGCATCTGTTGGAAAAGTACACTTATTTGTATAGTGGTTTTGGGTTTTTTTTGGGTTTTTTTGGTTTTTTTTTCATTCTGTTTCCATTCTGTATTTCAAAGCAGAAGGCAAGGTGCTGCGCATATGTGGACCATTCCACAGATGCTTGCTGACAAGAGGAACCCTCCCTGGCATCCTCCTCCCTACTGTTTTGTGAATACCAGCAACGAGGACAGATTAGGGTGTCTGTCTCCTCCTCATTTTTTGCTAATTTCCAGATCAGCAGAGAGCTGTGGACACTCCTAGGAGGAAAAGGTCTCCTGTCATTTTTCACCACGGCTCTGTTCCAATGAACCTATGGGATATTTTAACATACAGTATAATTTTCCTGGCAAGCTGCTGCTGTTTCATACTTGGAGGGTATTTATTTATTTACCTTTACAGGACATGTATATTTGTAATTATGCCTGGGCTGATGCATTATTTTGGATGAATTGTCTTTCACAAATTTATAGATTGAGAATAGCTGAACTTCTTGGCTGTCACAAACTTTTGGTAGGAAATATTACATATGTTTTATGGAAAAGGAATTAAAGTTCTTACAAAGTGAACGTAAGCCTGCCAAGTTATGAAAGCTTATTTGGAAATAAAAGTTCTACTTGAGTGTTCTTAAGGCAGTAGTGTAAACATTAGAAATGTAAATGCCAAAGATATGAATGTCGTCAAAAAATGAGATTTAAAATTGAATTCTTAATTCCAAATAAATATGCTGTTTTGACAGAACCTCTTCTCTTTGCCAGTAAGCTGGTGGGCATCTGTTACGTTTCCATTCCTTGACAGACGCAATATCCTGGAAGTCCCCAGAATGTACATTTATTTGAAATCAAAAGTAAATCTTGCCAAATAAACCTTCAGAATTCAAGCATGAACCTTTTCTATGCAGTGTATTTGGGAGAATGGATAAAAAGAGTCATCTTAAAGACTTGCAAGTGTTGCAAACTTATAGACTGCAATATGTCAGTGCAGTGGGGAGTGAGGGACAGTGCAGTCTACCTCGGGGGACTGTGCGAGGAAGGCAGATCTGATTGCACTGACTGATAGAATTGGGCATTTTTCACTATTGGGTGCTAATAGTAGAAATCCTTTTGTTTGTCTCTTTCCTTTTGCCCTTCAGTACATCTGCACTTTTAGAATTCATTTATTCTAACTTACCATTTCCGTGCTTTTGGTTTACACATCCAGTTGCTGTTTTTGCAGGTTTCAGGGCGATGCAGATTAAGGGCCTGATTCTCATGAGTACAAACCAAGAGTAGTTACTAGTCACTGGACTCATCTCAATGTTAGGCTGTCATTCACCAAAGAATCCCTGTTTGAGACAGATGTCCAACATTAACTTTAAGCATGAGTCTTAGTCCCATTGCTCTCTGTGGAAGCAGTTCCTTAAGCACATATTTATATGTAGTCCTCAAAAGCAACATTAATTTAGTATTTAAGAAGCTGGGCCCCAAGGTGCACATGCAAACTACCCTTTGTTCATAAAGCATGAGCAGTTAATTTTGAATATTTTTCATTATTTTTTGCATATATGATTTTCAAATCAAATATTGAATATGACACTATACAGCTTTCAGGATTTCCAAATATATGACACAAAAGAATAAATTAAGCACATATCCACCTTTCTTTTCCTTTATTTTTTTTCTTTAGTGTCATTAGATATATAGTGTGTCAATGCATCATTAAACCATTTTTCTCAGAAACAGTGTTTTCCCCCAGATTTTTCAGTCTTGCAACAGGGATGCAATTGGTTCCATTATACCTTTACAAGCTCATTATTGTAGCCATAGAATTACTGCAGAGTTAAGATTATCACAACACTTTCTTAAATGGCAAATTGCAACAAATAACTATTTTTATAACCTTGAGACTGCTTTGTTGAGTGCTCATCCTGGCTGCATTACCTGCCAGAAGGCTGTTATGACCCAAGTCCATAGCATAGACTGTAAAAGCTAACAGGTATCATAAGAAAGGGGAAGAAAGGTCATTTCCTCTTGAGTGCACCATTTAACATAAAACAAGCTTCTTCCTTTTGACAGATGGAGATGTATTCTCTGTGTAGTCCTCCAGCTGTGTTTGACAGTTGGCTTTGAAAGCCAGCAAAAGCAGAGCTCTCTCTTTGCAGAGCTAGGCATTGGTCTGAAGCACTATAGGTTTGCCTGTGCCTCAGTGCATTACTGTTATCTGTATTGTGCAGAAGCAACATGTTCATATGTATGTAGTTCTCTGTTCAGGTTTCTCAGCCTTACCTCTCAGCACAGCTAATTAGCTTAGATCAGGAGTGCCTTATTAATACTACTACACCGTAGCAGGTTCTGCATCTGAGGATTATGGGGGTTCTGAAGGATTCCTTACTGCACAGTGTAAACTTTTTAAGAT
The DNA here is from genome assembly GCA_032466535.1 of Forpus xanthops. NCBI lineage: Eukaryota > Metazoa > Chordata > Aves > Psittaciformes > Psittacidae > Forpus > Forpus xanthops. The sequence goes on from JASSUY010008514.1 coordinate 15,025, forward strand.
CCTAGATGTACAGGCATCAGTGTTAAACTAAACTTGCCAGCCTGAAATAACACTAAAGATATGTCTAACCATTGACAGAAATCAGGGAAGGAGACATATTCTAAACCATAAAGAATTCCTATTTTTCTTTATTACTCCTAGGGGAGTAATAGGCAGTTTGTCTGAGAAGAAATGGGGGAAAGAAAGTCGAAAAGTATTAAATTTTATTCTATTTTATAATCTTTATAGTATAAAGATCAGGTTGAAGCAATCAGATAAAGAGATGAGAGCTCTTAGCGTGCTGGCTGCCAGTCCAGTGCAACTTTACTAAGACAGGGATAAATGGGATAAGTAGTTGAAGATACTGTCACAATCCCTGTGCACAGGAAGGAGTAATTTTACTTTGAAAAATTAGAAAGGGTTTAGGAAAGAAGTGAAATATATATATTTAATGTCTGGAAATCTGCTCCACAGTGAGGCAATTTGAGAAATTCACCCAAGAGAAGGTTAAGACGTGACTTGATTCCAATTTCTCCCAGGCTCCTAGCATTATCAGACAATATTATAGTGAAAGCCAGTGCCTAGGAAATAAAGAAAAACATCTGCATAGAAATACATTACTTCAAAGTGGGAAAATTTCTGCTCAATGGACTAAGAGTGATAGATTACTTTTGAAGTCTTTCAATAAAAATCAGATTTCATATATATTGCTTACCCAGATGTTATATAATATAAGAATTGTCAGATGAAGTATCAAGTCCGGTGCTATACAGGAGTCAAAATTAAGTGGACATAAGGTGCTTTCTAGCCTTAAAATTCTTTCAGGTATTTCTTCAGTTTTCAACGTCCTAATTTACAAACTTAATTAACAGTGTTGTGGTTTTATACAATATTTTTAGCAAGTATAAAATAGAAACAAAACAATCCCTTGCAGAAGTACAATGGTAGAGAATCCCATGCGTTTTGTAGCATTTAGATCCAGAACCCTTGGACCATTTCAAGATCTCTCTTGCTGTCATCACACTGCGGGCATCAATATTAAGCTATTGTCCTTTATGTTTAATGGTTACCAAAGGATCACTGACACATGCAATTTTCCAGGGTGCTACACAGTTAATAAATAGTCTGCAGGAAAATGTTACTTGTCAGCATTCTAGAAGTTTAGGTCTGGACTTAGGGGGAAGATAGCAATGATATCACTAAGTGTAGCAAACCACAGGAATTTAATAATGTCTGTCTGGGTGTTTGGACTTCATGGTTTAGATTTAGATTTACCTCATTTGCAATCTTGCTGTAAAATGAAGGCAATGATCTGTATTTGCTTTCTCTGGACAGGGAAGGTGAGATTTTATTCAGTACTGAATAATTTAAGGGGTATGCCTGTATTTTGACAGCAAAGAGATAAGGGAAGATATAAGAAATTACCTCCTAGCCTGAACCAGCATGAAGTGGGAGGGGGTGAAAAAAGGGTTCACTTAATGAAATGGAAGAGGAGCTACAAGTTTGCCAGCCTAGTTATACTGCATGATTTGTCTCACACTAGGTACTAGCAATGGGATGTGAGAAAGAGGGCAGGAAATCCTAACAGCTCTTGGCTCCATTACATAGAACCATAGAATAGTTAACAGTTGGAAAGGACCTTAAGATCATCTAGTTCCAGCCCCCCTGTCAGGGGCAGGGACACCTCACACTAAACCATGACACCCAAGGCTATGTCCAACCCAGCCTTGAACACTGCCAGTGACGGAGTATTCACAACTTCCCTGGGAAACCCATTCCAGTGCCTCACCACCCTTACAGTAAAGAATTTCTTCCTCAGATCCAATC